>CAKNWW010044095.1:0-13392 GCA_932074435.1 Andricus kollari
ATTTGCTACTTCCAATGCTTCCAATGTAATTAGGGACTGCATTTGGGTTCTATTCAATGCAGGAATCTATCAATATAATCACAATTTAAAATATAGAATTAATTTTAGATCGGATTTATATACTTAACACGAAATAACATATTGACCTTCTGAGAGGTATATTTGAACAAATCCATATTGATTAGAGGAGTGGTCCAAAGTTGGGTAGTAACTTGTTGACAAGTAACTGCGTTACTGAAAATTTACGTTATTTGTAACTTTTGAGGTAACTTTGTTACTAGTTTAAAAAGTAACATCTAACGTAACTTAGTTACGATTATTGCAGTAACTTGGAACTTTAATTTTAGTTACTTTAAAGTTACTTCGTGTTTTTGTATATTTTCTCCTAATAAGAGAGGTTTATGGCTTATTTGTTTGAAATAATTTCAACTATGTATATTTTTAGTTCAGAATTCATCTATTTTGGTTTGAAGTTTAACTACCCGTTGAAAATGTATGTATTGTGTTAAAATTCAACTATTTTGATAGAAAGTTCAACTATTTGATTGAAATGTAACTTTTTTGTTGACAATTCATATTTTCGGTTTGAAAATGCAACTGTTTTTACAAAATTCATCTTTTGGGTTAACAATTCAACAATTTAGTGCACATTTTTCTTCTTTCTTGGTTCAAAATTCGGCTTTTTCGTTACAAAATTGATCTTTTTCGGTAAAAAAAAGCTAACCTTTTTTTTGTTTGAATACAACAATTGTGTTTGATTTCAAATAAAAAAAATGCAAAATTCAACTATTTTGGTAGAAAATTAACATGGTTTGGTTGAAGATTCAGCCAATTTGTTAAAAATTCGTCTTTTTTTGGTTGAATTCAACTATGTTGATAGAAATTTCAACTAGTTTGTTGAAAAATAACCAACATCTTTGTTCGAAATTCAACTCTTTTCTTTGAAAAGAGTTGCTTTTGTTTGAGAAACTCGTCTCTTTTGGTAAAAAAATCTCTGAAGAGGGTTCAGCTACTTTTTGAAAATTTGTCTTTTTTTGCTAAAAATTTAAATAGTTGGTTGGTAGTTGATCTACTTTGTTAAAAATCCAGTTGTTTGGTTAAAGATTTATAATTTTAGTTAAAAATTCATCTCTTTGGTTGAAAATTTAACTACTTTGTTTCAAATTCAATATTTTGGGAGGGGGCATAGATGAAATCAAAAACATTTTTTGTGAAAATTTGTCTTTTTCAGTTGAAAATTCGTCTATTTTGCTTAAATTTCATTTTAGAAAATTAAGAAAATTTGCTTAAAAATTCATCTTTTTGGTTGAAAATTCGTTGTTTTTTTGTTTTGAAAATTAATTTTTGAGCTGAAAATTTAACTGTTCAATATTTTATTGTAATTTTAACTTTTGTAATTGAAAATTCAATTATTTGAGTGAAAATGAACCTTTTTGTAGAAAATTAACTCTTTTTTAGAAAATTGACCCTTTTTTTTAAAATTCGTCTTTTTTTGTTTGAAAATGTTAAAAAATTCAACTATTTAGTTAAAAATTAACTTTTTTGTTGAAAATAAATATGTTTGGTATGAACATTCAACCATTTGGTCGAAAATTCAAGTATTTTGTTAAAAATTAAACTATTTTGATAGAAAGTCCAATACAACTGTTTGGTTAAAAAATGTGACTGAAAAATCTTCCTTTAACTAATGCCTATTTCTTTTTAAATTAATTTTTTATGAATTCTCTTGGTTATTTTGACAAAAGTAAATTTTTATGTAACTTGAAGTTACTTTATTTAGTAACTGTAACTAAGTTACCTTTTTTCGCTAAGTAACGTAATTGAAACTGGTTACTCAAAAAAAGTAACTTACCCAAGACTGGAGTGGTCCTCAATTGCTATACTAAATTTTGACTTGTTCCTCTGACATAGATACATAAAGACTTTCTGACATCATCTCTGGTTTAGAATCAATTACCTTGTTACATCGGTCAATTCGCAAACTAACGTTGGCATTCAATAATTTACACTTTTCATCTGCGACTCAGCGTGTCACGTGAAGTCTCATCATCAAGTAAAAGTATCACTTTGAAGTTGAGTTTTTTCGCATCTCTAGATTAAAAGAACTTTCAAATTTTCTGGAACCACCCCTACAAAAAAACGTCAGATTGAAACGTATTCAAACGTATTGCACTTTGAATGCGAGGTTGTCGAAAAGCATTAACACGCACTGAACGAAAAATCTCTCACTTCGCATTCACACGTATTCAAGATTTATATTGAAGAACATATTGTGAATGCGAGGCAATATTTTTTAATCTGACGTTTTTTGCAGGGATAATTAGATTCAAAACATGGATATATTTTTTTATGTTGACATCAACTTGATTCATAATCTTGATTCTCAATTTTACCAGCATTTTTTAATCGGGATTAGATTTTTTATTAATGAGATATTTTTTTAATCCGTTGGTCAATGACAAGTCCTTGGCCGTGATTAACCAATAAAGCCAGGGTAGCGATTGAAATGTATCGTTCTTTGGTCAAGGTTTTTTGAACTAATAGTTGACCCTGACATTTATTGAGATCCACCCATTGATGTTTCACTCAAAATATTGGAAATAAGACAAAAATATATACTGTGAATAAATTCAGCACCTATATTCAATAAAAATTCAGTAGAATTAGAAATTAAAGCTCCCTTTCTAAAACAAAAGGATAGCTTCTAAACTAGTTCGCAGATTTGTAGACACAATATTTGCCTGCAAGTTCAAAAAGATCCTGAGCGAGAACATTTTATCTTCACTGCAAAATTACATAACACAGAGAAAAAGATTACTTCCTTATTATTCAAAAAGCAGCACATAATTCTCTGAAGCAATCCTCGGAACAAAGTTAAATCAGAACGCTTTCAGAATTATGAATCACATATGCAATGCAGGGTTAACAAACGTCGCGTGAACAACAAACAAAAAAAATTATCGATAGCTTAAATCACTTGAACATTTACGATCTTAGGTCGAAGTGTATGTTGCAAATGAAAATTGCTTCTCGCCTTCTCGGAAGGAATAGAGCGAATTGTATATCTTAGTCCCAAGATTACATAACAAACGAGTCAGCCGTGAGAATAACGAACTATAACTATTAATTCTGAGTTACGCAAATAATTATTCAATTGTCAAAAATAATTTAAATTTCATAATTTGCATATTGCCAACAAATTCCGACTCTGTCTTCAACGCTCCCTGATGGTGGACAACATTTTTACAAGAAAGTACAACATTTCTACAACTGTAATTTTTTGTTTAAATATGTACTTTTTTGTAAAAAAATGTACAAAATTTAACAAAAATATATAATGACACACATATAGCTAATTCTTTCTTGTATTTTCTTGTAGAAAAGTAAACAGAAATAACAATAAAGTATAAGAATCTAAAATTCAAAAATTTTTATAACTTTATTAATATTTTTTTACTTTGTTATACAAATTTACAAGGTACTACAGAAAACTACAGGATTTTAGATTTTTTAAATTTGGGTGTTTGATGTCATAAACACACTTTTTATATTACGTAAATTATTGTAGAAAATTACAAATCTTTACAAAAAATGCAAGATTTCACAAAAGTGTAAAAATTGCAAAACTGTACTGAAAATTATGTTATAAATACTGGTAGTTTATTGTAGAAATGTACAACTCTGGTGGAAAATTTGTTACAAAAGAGTATCAAAAACTAAAACTACTTTTACAGTTTTGAACAAATAAATACAACAAATTACAAACAAAATTACAGGAAAGTACAACTTTATTCTATTATTCGGAAGAATTTTGTACTTTTTTTGTATTTTATTGTATATTGTTGTATTTTATTGTAGTTTTAATTGCTACAAGAATTTATAAAAAAAAAGTACAACTACATGAACCCAGGATGACAAATATTTAGAATATTGCAATGACCCTGGTGGAACAAAAATGGTAAAAGAATGTAAAACTCTTTTATAACTGTAATTTTTTGTTAAAACATTTACTTATTTGTAAAAAAATGTACAAAATCTAATAAAAAAAAATACTATTAAATACAAATAGTTAATTTTTTCTTATATTTTTATGTTGTAAAGTAAAAAAATTAACAATAAAGTACATGCTTCTACAATGCAAAATTTTATATAACAGGATTTTACATGTTTTCAATTGTGTTGTTTGACGCCATACACCCACTTTTAATGTTACGTAAATCATTGTTGAAAATTACAAATATTCATAAAAAAATATAAAATTTCACAAAACTTGAAATATTGTGAAACTGTACTTAAAATTTCACATTAAAATTTTACCTAGATATCCACATAATTTTAAATTAGAGATGTTATTTATTTTTCAAAATAATTTTATATAAATTATTTCAGACAGGGAAATGCATTTTCATGCACAAATCTTATTTGAAAGAGTGTATAAGTTTTTGTTGCAAGATATTAACATTCAGTGACACAGTTATCACTGTTGCATTAATAATAAAAGCGATGGATTTTAATAAATTATATCAATTGTTAGAAACGCATCTAACTTTAGTTCCGTATCGGATCAAGTATGGTTATCTTTAAAATAATATCGAAGTTATTACAAATTTCCAAGATTTCTATACTATTAAGTTCTTGAAGCTTTTTAGGGACCTTCAAAGGTTTTAAGAAAATAAAAAAAAATTCTTAAGATTGCTGAGAAAATTTGAAATGATTTTTTATATTTAAAAATATTTTTAAAAATTTGACAAAAGAATAACAATGAATAATTAAAAGTTTAAGATATCTTTAGAAGTTTTGAAAAGATTCAAAAATAATTTAAAACTTAAGAGGATTTCAAAACATTTAAAACGAAATGTAATCATTTTGAAAGGTTTCAAAATAATAAAAATTTTTTATCGAAATTCCTAGAAAAATTAAAAATGATTTTTTTTAAATTAATTTTAAAAGAATATTTACAAAGATTTCTAAAATTTTCGAAAAAGAATCTAGAAGATTTTAAGGCAATTTTTCTAATCTTGCAAGACTTTCTAAAAACCATAGGAAAAACTCTAGTTCCAAGATAATAACCCAATAATAGAAAAAAGTTATTTTTTCTTGTAATTTTGGTTATAATTGATTGTATTTATTTGTAGATTCCTGTAAAAATGGTTGTACTCTTTTGTACTTTTTTGTAAAAATGTTTACACCACGGCTTATTATAACGGTTCCAATATACCTTGAATTATCTGTGAACAGAATATTAAATTACATGGATTTCCAAGAAAGCATCTTATTTTCTTGAATTAGCTTAAAATAAGTTTAAATCGGAAGAAATAATTAAAATGATTATCACATTTTAAGAGATTATCAAAATCTTCTATACTGCACCATATGACCTTTTATCGCAATTTTTTATTCTCCGGGTTTCCCCAAATCATCATGCTCATTATCATTCTGACCCAGTCTTCTGACAACAGTATTTTTTTCATAATTAAATATTATATTGTTTAAATTTAAGGTCAATCCTATTACACATCATTATCACAAAATATTATTATATTATTATTGTAAGAAAACAATATAAATTACTTTAACATAAATGGCACTTAATTAAAAAATTAAATAAATTTAAATATTTTTCATCTCTTTTATTATAAAACGCAAGTTATGTACATTTGCATTGTTCTATGGCTATACAAATATTACACTATGTTCATGAAAATTGTATAAAGTAACTTTCAAGTCATGGAGCTAGTCCTCTCAAGTATTTCGAATTTTCTAATCTTGGCTAAAAGGTTTTTTCTCACGAAGCCACTTTTAAAAAGTGGTAAATAATTAAAATGTACATTGGACAATCAATCTGAAAAGTTTACAATTAATTAATGTCGTTAAGTAAAAATTCTTAAGTATCATACAAAACACGTAGATCTAAAAATATGAAACAGTCTTAATTTATCAATCTGTTCAATCGCTGAAAAATGTTGGCTCATCGGAATAAACTTAACGAGAAATCCATCTTCAAAAATCGAAATGTCTTAAAAAATTAAAGCAGTCTCGAAGGAACAAAATTCAGATTCCTTTTGTCCTCTGTTATTAATTAAAATTATAATTTCTATTTACACAAACCAATCGTCGTTAACGAATATTTTAAACTCTTTTCGTTTTTAACTTCCAAGATTTGCGAATCTTGTTTCTCATTCATGTTTTTCGTGCTTCAAGTTGTTGTTTGGATAATCCAGCTGATCATCTTCGTCTAAAAAAGAAAAATGTGTGTTTATTTTATAAAGATTTTAGTGACGCCATTACTATTACTAAAAATAGTAACTTTTTAAGTAACCCAATTCAAGAATAAAACGTTACCTTCACCCTCATCTTCCTCTTCAATCCGGAGATCGTTATTTTTAGGCTGCTGTTCTCTATAAAACTCTTCATTCTCATACTGATCTTCTGCAATATCAGGACCCTGTTGACCCCCATCCTCCAACCTGAAAATACAATTTTTCAGTGACGCTTCCCATAAGAATACAGGACTAAGCTTTCTTAGCAAAAATGTATACAACTATATAACTATACCCAGCCAATCTTCCCAGATGATTTGGTTCGTCACCAATTTCCTGAACACCAGGTTGAACTCTGAGCCATCCTACATTTCCTTGTCGATCAGCAACTACTTTTCCTGCTGGTTGGTGTGCCAGAAAATCCATATTTCCAATATCCAATTCCTTGGCCTTTTCCTTTTTACCATTTTCCACAACAAGATCTTTCACTAGCGAATTTTGTCCAGCCTCTGGATTTCTCCTTTTCTCATCTCTCTTCTTTTCTTCATTCTCAATCTTCGGATTTATTATTATGGGAATTGGTACCACACCGATGGGTAATTTCACTTTCGTTCTTCCAGCAGTGAGACTCTTTTCCGGAGAAACCGAAGCAACAGAAGCCTTTGTTGTGCTTTCGATGTTTGAACCAGGAACGGATTTCACTGAATGCGTCGGAGTATTCTGAAAAAATACAACAAAACATTGCTAATTGCCTAGATCTCTCTTTAGATTTAATAGAACACTTGCAAGTTCTTTTATTTTCCGATTTTTAATTCTAGAGGTACTCATTTACTCAAATTTCTCGGATTTCTCATATAATCACTTACCTCTATGAAAATACGAAAACACAGAATTTTGAAAAGACTACAAAACTTTAAAGTTTAAACCCAAAAGGAACCCAAAGGTAATAAATACTCTACGAAATGGGTCCTCTACCAAGTCAAACGAAATCATAATCTACGAGAGCTATAGTAGCAAATAAAAGATTCAAAGCACATAAAATAAAATAAACAAAAGAGACATGCCTTTTGCTGAGAAGAGACAACAATCACTAACACAGGAAAAATCATCACATGACTCAGAAAAGTCTGCTAAGAAGCCAATAACAATTTTTTTCATTACTTCTTCAGCAATTAGTAGATCGAAATTATCTATTGTCATAAAAAGAATCACTAGGGTTTACGAAAGCAAGTAAGAAAAGTTAAGTGCGCAAGGGTGCAAGAAAAAATGCAAGCAAGTAAAAATAATAAGTTTCATTTTATTAAATATAACATTAAATAACACAGAAGGATTACAGGCGTATTTCAGAAGACATACTACTTTTCAAATGTAAGTTTCAACTTTGTTAAAACATCCTTTAAATGGAAAAATTTCGCTAAAATACTGTCAATTATTTGATATCGACACAAGCCTAAAATGTTAAGAGCGTACTAATAAAGTGTGTTAAAAACTATTTCACATAATGCACTAGAAGAAATTTGAAAGCCGAAACCAAAAATATTACCTACATATTAAGTGTACAAACTTTTAAAACTATGTAACACAGTCAGTCGAGCTATGCGAATAATCGCCTTACACACGTCGAGTGGTGTGTTTTCTCTAAACAAAATCTATGCTCTCCAAAATAAAAATGAGAAATAACACCAAAAAACGGACTTACAGAAAAAAATGCCAACAGGAGAGAAAATGATACGATGCGTGCAAATTGCATGCAAAGAGAGGATTTTTATGTTTTTGATTATTCATTCGAACACTTTTATTGTTTGCAGAAAAAAATTCAAATTCTCTAGGAAAATATTTCTAAATATGTAATCTCATCATACGATGCCTTAAGATCTAGCAATCCTAAAAACATTAATCTCTTGTCAAAAGACACAATATCATACAGTACTCCCTCAAGTCGTTTCCAAAATGGAATGACATCAATAAAATCTAGACTTGACTATCAACTTCTCATAAACTTTAAAATTTAATTCAATAAAATTTACACCTTTCTTCAGTCTCTCGAGAAACCGAATGAAAATTCTTCATTTTAGGGGCGGCGCTGAACGGCTTTTATTTAGATATTATAATTTTATCTAGATAAACACTGTAAACTACCAATAAGGTATGCAAATGTATTTTATCTGCTATTGCTTTTTTATTTCTTTAAAAAAGCAAGGGTCAAATAGATTTTTCCAATCGGGCCATGAATTTGACGTGTCCAAGTAACAAGGTTCTATCTCAGATTGTGTGAGTAGGAAGGTGCTAAGGTGAAGTGAGAATTTTATCTAAAAATATGATTGTATATGCACTATGCATAATACTTCAAGAATAAGATTGATTGATGAAGACTGATTGAAAAGTGCATGCGAAGTTTTGATTTTTTGAATTTAAAGTTTTTCAACATAAGGAACTATCCTCGTCGGATAAATTCGTTGTCATGGTGTTAAAATAATTAAAAATTTCCTATCAAAATTTAACCTGTACTCGCGAATCGCCCATTTATGTGGTGATTTATTACAAGCTTTCAGATTATGCCACCGATATAGACCCTTGTCATTTGGACACTTCGAATTCAGAATTTGTTGAAAAAAAAATAATGGCAAAATCAAGTTCCAAAGTATAGTAATGCCTCCCATGCTTCATTTAAAACGAATCAATTAATTACTTCGCCCTATTGTCTATCATAGCTGCATTTATCTAGGGCAGCGAGGTATCGATTGTAAAGTACTTTTAATTGGCAAGAATAGTCTTCTCATTAGTGTGCACCATCGAGGATACCAACCACCTTCTCTTTCAAAGCTTGGAGTTCGTCAACCTCGTGAGGACTTTCAATGTACCCTCGATTGTCTGAGCGCGTTTCCTTATCACTTCTCTGAGGTTGAATCGGAGCCAACTTAGGACCATTGGAAGATGATTTTTCGTTCGGTTTTCGCAAAACTCCACTACCCTGATTCGAAACCGGTGCCACTTCCGGTTGTGGAGGTTCCTCTCCTACATTATCAGTCCTTTTTTCTTGTTTTCTCGAATCTTCTTTGTAAGGCATAGGCAAGGGCAAATTGTTTTGCTGATCCTTCAGATCGTTGGGACCAACAGGAACGATGTTTCCATCCCTTTGGGCAAATCCAACGTCGCTGATCTGCTCGTTCGGTAATCTATCGTCGTTTTTCTCGATGGTATCCCCGATTGGTTGATGATCTCGTGGTGCCGGAAGGGGTGGTGGATTATCATCTTTGCTGGGGTGACTTACCTGTTGCTTTTGTTGAGATGGACGAGCAACCTGCTCATTTGCACTATGCGCTCTCGACTTGTCCTGGTTTGTTTCTGGTTCCAGCTGCTGAGAAGCTGCACGATTTATCCCGTAGTCAGGAGAGGTGATAGACTTCTGAAAAGGAGGTAGGATTGTTAATATACTACGGTTCAACCTTCCTTAATTTGATAATTACAGATATATAGTCAAATTACTTTTGCCTGTTCGAGTTCCCTCTTGAGTTGAAAGACTTGCTTTTCTAAATGGAGTATAGAGCTGTTTGAACTGACTGAGTCCTTGACTAAATTACTGTACTCAGTCTCCATCTTCGCATAGTCTTTTTGAATCGTGAGGTACTTGGTCTTTAAGTTTTCCATAGATTTTTTCTTATCTTCTTGAGCCCTACTGATTTCACTACGAAGATCTCTCAACGTGGATTCTAGCCTATTGGATTCTTCCAACGCCTGCTTTTGTCTCTTGGAACATTCTTCCTGAATGTCTTTATTTTCGGATTGAAGAATTTTGTATTTCTGTTGCATGGCGTTGTAATTTTGCACAATTTCTACATTGTCCTTGTCTTTGTCTCTGAGAGACTTTTCTCTCGAAACTCGTTGCTGAAGCTCCTGCTTCAAAGCCTGGTTCGTGTTTTTCTCCTCTTGCAACGATTTCTCTAGACGAACTTTGTACTCGTAAATTACTGGAAAAAAGAATTATTCAATTATTATAGGATATACATTAGGCCGGTACATTTTCCAACTTTTTTTCTTATTGAATTCTAATAGCGACAAAATTACTATTGATTCAAAATTATTGGCAATTTTTTTTACATGTACGCTTTTTCCCATTCAACAATAAAAAATAGAAACTAAAATAAATTTTGTTTAGTTTAGAATTTTTTTAAAACGTTCAAAAAACATGTTAAATGCACACTTTTTTGGAGAAAGCTGAATGTGTATTCGAACATGAAATTTCTTCAGCTGGAATCGAAGAAACATGTTATTATTTTGCTTGCATGGGGAAAAAATTATTTAGGAACGCTTTAAACAGCATGACAAATTTGTTTACTATGAAAGCCTGAAATACCATTTTTCTTCGATTCAAGATAAAGAAATTTCATGTTTGATATATTCAACATTTTCCAAAAATGTATTAATTTAATTCAATAAAAATAACATGTTTTTTGCACATTTCCAAAAAGCTATAAATTAAGCAAAAAATGTGTTTTATTTTTTATTTTCTGCTCCTCTTAACTAGCAACAACTGTCTAGATGAATAAATTTACCACAATGTTTGGATCAAAAGACATTTTTTTTAAATTCTCAATTCCAAAAAACGAACAGGAGATATTGTCAGATTTGAAAAAAAAATGTCAGGTGGAAGGATGATACGCGTGGGCAACTTTTGCGAGGTATTAAAATTCGAGCAGGAAAAAAACTTGGGAAACGATCCGGCCTAATATACATTTAAAATTAGTAGAATTTTCTGAGTTATAGATTTTTTAATTTTTAATAGAAGCACAAACCCTCGTAATATTAAACTTATTATTAAACTTGTAATTATATTTAGATCTCAAAATACAATACTTATTTATTAAAAAATCTGTTTAATATTATTTTACAAATATGCGAATCAGATGAAATTGAAAACCTTTTCAGATGTAATTTGATCATTCAACTCCTTTGAACTTATAAAAAGCGAGATCTCAAAGAATTTTCTTTTATCTCCAATTATTTCCTTAAGTTTTTCTTGTTTCTCGACAATCTTGAAAATAGATTTTCTTCAATTACTTGTGTTTGTCCTACGTCCTTATAGGGGAACAAGAAAATAATGATACTATCGCTTCTTACCAATTCTTGAAAAATGCTGGAATAATATAATAAATGATGGTTTATTTTTTTGGTCGAAATATTCTCTACAACTCTCCTGTTTCCAATTTTGAAAGACAATTTTTCTATAGCTCAAATTCTTAAAACAATTTTTTAAAAAGAAGACATTTTTTAAACAAATAACTATATTTAAAGATCATTGACTTTTTCAAAACTGAAAACAGTAGAATTGTAGGGAATTTTTTTTCCGAAAAAATAAGTCTCTATTTATTAAGATGTAACCATTTTTTCTTAAATTGGTAACAAGAAACGGTAACAAAAATTATTTACAAAAAATATTGTTAAAATATGTACTTTTCGTAAGTCTCAAATTTATTTCATACAAAATTATCTTTTTTCTTTTCTAGTATACGACTGATAATATTTGAATTCTTAAAATCACAAACAATTTTTTTCCAGACACCTGATTATTGTCACAACAACCTTAAGAACAAAATTTAAATATCAATTATATTTTTTCATCAATTCCGAGATTGAACGTTTAAATTTTTGTATGTATACGACACAGTCCCTTATATTATTATTGATTTTGATATCTCCTTTTTTAGTTACTTTTTTCTATTGTAATCCCGTTTAATCTTGTGTAATCTCATGGAATCCTATTTAATTTTGTATAATCTCCTGTAATCCCATGTAATCTTGTGTGGTCATATGTAATCCTGTAATCTAGTGTACAGGAACAATCGAAATGGTTTAGCCCCCGGTGATTTTTTTATTTTCATCTTCATTTTAGAGCAACGCGAGAACTGCCTTAATTGAAATCAAAAAGCTTTCATCTGGTAATTAGTGGTAAAGTTTGAAACAACAAACCTTGCAGTTGAGCAGCTAATGCTTCTTGCTGATGTGAACATTGCACATGGAGTTCTTGAAGCCTGGCCATTTCAATAGAACAAGCCCGATAAAGATATACAACGATTACAAAAATTATTAGGGCGCCTCCGTAAAGCGCCAGGCGGCCACCTCGGCCCCTGCCCAGTCGAGATCCGCTCATCTCTGCAAAAAAGGAACAATTATTAGCATAAATGAGGCTGGAAGTACGTATTTCGAGAAATAAAGATTAGCAAGGTCAGATCTTCAACAGTTTTCAATTTACACATTTTCCTTAAAAACTAAGAGACCACACTCAAATTACGTAACAGCCGGGAGGGGGTCGAGAGATTTTGTTACGAGTTGTTACGAAAGGGAGGGGTGGACCTTCATTTATGTACGTAATTTTCGAAAATTCGCAAATGCGCTAAAGAAACCTGGTGAGTGAAAAACGAACCTAGCCAACACCAATTTTTAAAAAGTCAGGGAATTTTATTGGTCAGGGAAAAGTGAGGGATTTAGAACAAAAATCCTGCAAAAGTCAGGGAATTTCTATAACTTTAAATAACTGTCCAGAAGAATCAAATTGAAATTTTTTAATTTTAATTTGAAATTGTTTTATTCCGGTTATAAAAGATTCTAGGTTAAAAATGTTACAAGTTTAAGATTCTGGTATTTAATTATTATTTGTTTGTTTGAAAAATCAACATTTTTCAAATTTCCACTATTTCGTAAAAAATTGACTTGTTGCTTAAAAATTTCATATTTGGTATTAAAAAGTCAACTGAAATCTTTTTGGGATGAAAATTTAACTATTTTTTTTTATTTTCTCTTTTGAATTTAAAAACTCATTTATTTTAGTAAAAATTTCATCTTTCTTGGATAAAAATTCAACTGTCGTGTTGAATATGTAACTATTTCGTAGACAATTTACTTGTTTAAAATTCTGGTTTTTGTGTTAAACAATCCACTGAAATCTTTTTTGGGTGAAAATTGAACTACTTTTTTGAAAATTTGTCTTTTTGAATAAAAAATTAATCGATTTTGGTAGAAATATTAATTTTAATGGATAAAAATGAAACTATTTTGTGGAAAATTCAATAATTGTGTTGAAAAGTTATCATTTTTATTTGAAAATTCAACTGTTTGTTGAAATTTAAAAAAAAAA
>CAKNWW010044113.1:0-11570 GCA_932074435.1 Andricus kollari
CGAAAAATAAAAGATACATCCTTCCGACTGTTCCGCATGATTCCGAGCAACTTAATAGGCATATGATAAGAAACTTGGCAATCTGGGGTATATACGTCAAATGCATAACCCGCATCCTTTCGGTTAGCAGCAAGTAAATAATACAATAGTCACCTGAGCGTGAAATGGAAGCGAAGGTAGCCACAAAGGCGAGCCACCGTTAACAGAGCCTGTTCCGAGGGCCTAGTCTCGCTAAAGAAAGTAAAGAAACAGGCTCTCCGAGATTAAGCACGCGGAGGCTAATAACGGCGGATCAGGTATTACTATAATTGGTCTACGGGCGATCTTAATGCCGAAAAAGAGGGAAAAGGTAAACTCTTTTTCCGCCCTTAAGAACTTTTTTCCCTTCATCTATTCATCAGATACATTGTCTGGAGCGTGAAAAACTATTGAATAAAGACTTTTTTTGTCTCAAGGAATCTCCAATAGTTCCGGAGAAATAGACGTTTGAAGTGCGGTCGGCGAATGCCCTTCAGCGTTTCGTTCGTGAGGAGGATATACGAGGTTCGAATCTAGGTAGATTTTCTCATTTTTAACGACTTTTTTTTACGTTTACAATCCATTCAAACATTGGAAGTACTAAAATATTGATTGTAAAGTTAATCCTTTTGAGTTTTGAGATTTTGAATAGTGAGTAGTAATTAAATATTACGAAAGTTGATTAAAATTAAGCAATGTATAGCACGCGTGCGCAGCGGGTGATAGAATGGGATAAATTATGGCACAGATTTTGGGGGATGAGTTCATGTTCCGGTAATTAGGTATTTAATATTAGGCGGGGGAAATCCAATATGGCCGCACACTGAGGGTTAAACATTAGCACTCAATGCATGGGACGAAACGTTATTTTTTGTGTTATTTTTTATTTTTCAAAATTACTCATGTTTGGCCCTCGGTGTGTGGGCATCTCGCCACCAGTTGACGTCACAGCCTGAAACGCCTAATGAGCGAGAAGGACGCGCTCAAAAGAAAGCGGAAGCTGCAAGTCCGCAGGGCCGTGGCGAAAGAGAAGGATGAGAAAAAAGGAAGATCCGAGGGCGTAGTAAATCGGGCCCTTTTTCACCAAGCGCCGCACTGATGATCAATCGTACCTGAGAATCTTTGGTTCCCTCCCCTTACCAGAATTGTGGGAAACCGAAATAGAAAACTTTAAATCGATTTTTAAATATTTCTACTCAATTCAAGCGCAAATCTACGACTAGAAACCACCCCTTACCTGCTTCATAAATAAGTTTGTTAGGCTTCAAAATCGAAAGTTTTTGATGGTGAAAATTCTTCTAGGATCGAAAGTCTTAAATTCTAGAATTGCGTGGTCGGTACTGGTCATTAATCTTCGTCGAACGTCGGCAATCAATTTATCGGGCACATTTTGAAGATCAAAAGTCCTCGCTCGAGGAAAAGATTTATTTCGTATGAATAAAGATTCGTTTGAATAGTATTTCTCAAAGTAGATTAACTTGAGGCAAATAACACTTAGATTGATTAATTTGATCGCTTTCAATTTATTTCATGAAAATTTAACGAAATGATCGGGAAGTTAATGTTTAAAATAGTGTTTGAAATTACCGTCATAGCCAGAAAAAAATGAGGTGTGACTGGGTCTAATACGCTGCATAATTCTATGATTAATAAAGTTTAAATGAAAATTAAAATAACAGTAATTTAATAAATAACGGTATCCAGTTCGACTTACCGGCGATTTGCAAATTTAAATTCGAAATCCCGGAAGCCTGAGCCTATCCCAAGTGGAGAATCCGCATCACGGTCACGGAGAACGCACCCGAGTCTCGGCCCGAGTTACTTGGAAACGGGAAAAGTAAAAGTAGGCATTCCAGGGTGTTGCGCTCGGTTATGCCTAAGAACTAAGGCCACTTATATCGTACGTGTGCATACTATAACTATAACTATAACTATACCCACAGGTCTCGGCCCAAGTCTGCGATGAAGATATGCAACCACGAGTGGACTTTAAAGTCATCTAAGCGAAATATTATAACACGTTTCAAATATTTATTTTGTCCCAAAGAACTTCCAGCTCTAAATAAAAATAGCTAAGGTAAAAATTAATTTTGAAACTTAAAAAAAATGTTCCAGCAGGGGGAATCGAACCGTCGTCGACAGACCGCCAGTCGCCACACGTAAGAGGCTTTTGCTTCGCTAGCCTGCTACTTAGATTTAAAAATAAATTATCAATACAACAATAAATATATTATCAATAAAAAGAAATCACTTTGTTCGGAGTCTCATTTATTTTTCCGGGTAAAGTGGGAGGTGCATTTTTCCTACGAGCTTCAAAGCACTTTTCTACTTCTTAATCCGGTCAGCATCTGGGGAAATTTGTTGAAAGCCTCCCAGCCAAAGGCGAAAAAAATTCTTGACCTCCAACCGTGGATCTCGTACTAAAAAAAAAACTGCTTGAAATATCGGTCTTGATGTGAAATGTTTTTTAGGTTCATTATTCAGAAAGATGAGAACTTATGATTAAAATTCCCTCCCTTATTTCTTTCCTAAATAGGGTGCTAATTGAAAAAAAGTTAAGAGTGCCACAATCTCGTGTTACAAAATCAAATAAAGAATGGTTTCTTTAGCGATAGTTCGACCTGGAATTATCTTGGTTCATTTTACAACGATGCGTTGGCAAGAGATTTTATTTTTTATGGATGTGTCGGCGATTGCTTGGGACTGAAAGAATTAATGGCTACTCTTATTCCTTGTCTGGCTAGGATTACGGCTATTACACCGTTAAAACACTTAACCCTTTAAGTTCCAGTGGAAATACATTTTCTCCTATTAGACTCAATTCCAATGACTCACATCAAATTCTACGGCAATTTATCAAATTCTACTCAATTCCAGTCTGACAAAAACTCATTTTTCACTCCAAATTATTCAAATGACTCATTTTCGGATTCAATAATTTTTTATTATTTTATTTACACTATTAAGGCCTTTTAAAATTCTGAATTATAGCTATCAACAATTTTTTAAATTTGACTCTTTTTTGCAGCAATTGCTGTCCTTATCCTTTTACTTCAGACCGTACTTAAAATTTTTTCAAACACAGACGGAGCTTTTGTGTAATGATTTTTACTTGACAAAATAATTGCGGTAAAGAATTAAAGATCCTTTCTCTGAAGTTTTACCGCAAGTCGCTTTATTCGTCGCGTGTGGAATAAAAAAAAATGTATCGGGTAACTTTTGTGTGATTTCCCTCGACGGTCTGAAATCGAATTTAAATACCTTGAGATCGTAAATTACACACCGGAAGATACAATGTACCTGAGGGTGAAATTACGGAGGAAGTCTAAAAAAAATGAACCTCATTCAAGAGATGAAGAAGTATCTTTAAAAATTCAGTTCCAGGAGCAGAGGTCAGCAATTTAAACCCTTCAGGTATATTTTCAATTCAAAGATCTTCAGCCTTTACGATTGCCGTATTTTTATTTTTATCGGGTAAGCAAATTACTAATTAGATAATGTTAAGCTCTCATCCCATGCCAGAATATTAGAAAAAAAATTTGTAACGAAACAAAAAAATCATTCTTCCCGGACTCGAACCGCAGATCAGGACTCCATCTTGCGCTCTAACCAACGCGGCCACCCGAATACTTATATTATAAATCCCAAAATTCTTCATATTTCCCGAAAATTCCAAAACTACCACAAAATTCTTGAAGTATTTAAGAGAATATCGTCCAAGCCCAAGGGACCACACAAAACCTATTTCTTGCTAATTATATTATTTTTTCTTCTCCATTCTGTTTATTTATACCTTTCAAAGTACAGAGAGTTTAAAAAACCTTTAACTTGGAAGAGTTGCTGATGCGAGTCTATCAATGAGAGTAGCCTACATTCGTGATCTTTTACCTGCACACCAGGTAGACGAGAAGGATAGAATGTAAGTGGGAGAAAGAGAGGGATAAGGAGAGAGGATCAAGAAACGCAGCCTGCTCCCGTACGCCATTCCTTTCTTGCACGCACACGAGACTCAGACTCTGCACACGCACTCTTATCCCCCTCCCCCCCACTCTTCTTACTCTAAGTCACCGGTTCCGTCTCACTTGGACGCAGACGCTTCGGCACGCACCGGTCCTTATCTCTTCCTCTTTCTCTATCCATTCGCTCCTCGATCGCTCTACCACTTTCCAACCCCCTCCTTCGACAATCCCTCCACTACTCGCTGCCACCAGACCAACCATCTTATCGCCGTCTCTCTTTCTCTTTCCATTTCTCAGACGGCGAGAGGGCAAGCTTTGACTCTCCTTGTCAGACGGACGGGATGCTGCGAGGCTTCCAGCTCTGGACCAGAGTAGGTTGTACAGGTATGCACGCGGTGGGCTGGCCGGGCATTCCTGCGGCGTTGCCGCGTTTCTTACTCACCGGAGGTGAGCGAGAGGGAAATCCAAGACTGAGAAAGAGAGACGGAGAGAGCGACTCTGTCCCGTGGTAGAGGCAATCGAGTTTACGCCTGGTCTGCCAGCGAGCAGGGAATTCGGTCGTACCGCACCGACGGATTTCGGCTCGAGGTCATCAGACGCAGGATTGTTTGAAAATTAATTTTTCTTGGTAAATCAGGGTGTTACATATTTTGAGATTTGTTGCAACTAAATTTCATATTTTTTAAGCTTTAATTACAGGTTTTCGAAGATGGAAGAATAATACATAATTGGACAAGTGAATAATCTATAGTTATACAAAAAGTATTCATTCTACAGTGTGCACTATTTTGCTCCATTTTTTTCTTTTCTGAATAGGAATAAGAACCACTGAAACTATAATTCACTACTGCTGGATCTGAAGTTTATATTTTCTCGAGCTCCGTTTTACTATAAATCTGAAAGGGTACTTTTTAATTTCATTTGGAATTTGAATTTCAAAACGTTTTCATCCGAGGACGATAGACAGGAGGGAGAATTGAGAATGAGCAATCAAAGAAAGTGCCCTTTCCGCATTGGAGAATTCAAGTTTCTTTGAGTATCGAGTAATGCGCTCCACTTCGCGCAAATGGAAGATGAAAAGTACGCAAGAATTGAAATAAAAGCCAGTGTAATTTAGCTTTAAGCTTATTTGCAGTACTTTGTCATAAAACGCTCTTTCATCACTCGCAATTACAATTTGCATACAAACTGAAACTTTTAAAGCAAGCCAAGGAACTTCCAACTTTTCATTTTTTTCCCCTCAAACGCGTTGCACCAATGGGCTTTTAATTCCGGGCGAACCCGCAATTTCGAAGATTGCCCGCATTAGGAAATTATCAGGATCTCGGAAACAGTATTCAAGAGGGTTGAAGGGTGCAGCGCATAACTTGGTACGTAATGCGAACCTCGGGGCTTGATTTTTTCCCCTTTAAAATATGGAAAACGGGGCCTTGTTCGGGATCCGAATAAATGGTGGGCCGAATCGACAATTAAGGCGGTCCTCGCATAATCTCTCTAATCGTCTTAACTTGCCATTTTCTCCTCCATAATCTCCAAACTAGTCACTAATGTGAATAACTTCCAAATTTAAATTTAAAATTCAAATTAAATACTTACAAAGTGATATTTTGTATCAATTAATGCAAAGGAAGATAGAAAAAAAAACAAGAAAAAAATATCCCGGCCGGGAATTGAACCCGGGATCTGATGCCACACATCGCAGCGCAAAGAGCTAGGTTAGTCACTTGACCAGAATCAATTACTTGAGTATTATGGCTATAAATCGGTCATTTTTCGAGTTGAGCAAAATTTTTTATGGAGTGTGAATAAGAAGCATACCTTGTTCTGCTCGGGTCCCTCGTAGAGAAAGTAGTAAAAGAAGGGCGACACAGGTGGTGAAGAAGAGACCTATGCGCGCCATATTGCCGGTCCTCTCGATCGCGAGGCTTCTCACTCTCTCCTCCTCATCCCTCTAACTTAGCCCCCTTCCGAGATCGAGTTCGAGCTCGCTCCCTCGTCCTGGGCCACGACGACGGCGAACACACGTCCTCTTGACGCGTGCACGCATCTACCACCCCGTTAAAGATACGCGTTATCAATGAGGATGCCTCATTTTACGATTTCACCAACAAACACTATCACTCCACTTCACACTATCACCCTTTCTTCTTAGCTCCTTACTTCATGAGTCGTTGAGATCCTGAAACAAAAAGAGATTTTGAGGTTAGATTTTGTGTTGTTTGAGGATTACATTTGTCATCACAAATTTTATTTCTATCTAACTCAATCTACTCATATTTGCGGGACTTATGGTTGCTTTGTAAGAGTGAAAAAGAAAGGAATCCTTTTTTAAAACTTCAATCACCTCTAATCTTCTTCATTCCCTTTCATTCCTTTATAATCCCATACTCCCCAATCCCTTTCAATCTTTTCTAAGTACTCAATATTTCACACTACTGTTAGATGTTCTTAGCATCAATGTAAACTTTCTACAATCTTTACCAATCCCTTTCAATACTTTACAATCTCTTTCAATCTATACCAATTTTTCAAAGTTGTCGCGATTTCTCTTCAATTCCTGTATCATTCATACCTTATTCAATACAAATCAACCCTAATCCTGTGGCAAAGATTTAAGCCCAGTCTTTTATAAGAATTAAGAATCATACCTATTCACAAACAATCAATCTGAAATTGTGTATGAATCACTATCCAGAATAAAAAGTATCGTCCATATCCGCGCCAATCAATTATAATCCCGCATCAACCAATCCCAATCCCGTATCGATCATTCTGAATTAATTGCTACTGGATTGAAAATTATTGAAAGTGGATCAGGTTACGTTAGTACTAGATAAACTGTTACAGGATTGGTACACGGAGAAAAATGGATAGTCAAAGTTAGAGGGTCAAAATTTAGAGGGCCAGTCTGTTCTTCAAGAGGTTCTAAAGAGCCATCCACAATTTTTTGACATAGTCGAAGAGACTCTCATTTTATGACCAGTCTGGCTGTTATCACCCATCGCGGTGGGCCAACCTGATTAGTTACCGTTAGCATGTTTATTTAAAATGATTGAATGTGTAAGTCAAATGTTAACAACAAATAATAAATGCAAAGTGCATACGAATATTAGAAATAATTGTAAATTCATACTTAGGATAAAAAATATATTGCTTTCTTTAAAATTAAAATCGATTTTCACTTTATAAGTCTTCCTTGTGAGCAAAGAATTATTTTTAATAACTGTACTATTATTATTTGCTGTACACAATTGCATTTCACATTTATGTTAATCTATAATCATAAACTCAATAAAATTATATAAAATTGTGATATACTGCCTTGAGTTTAGGTTATTGAGTTTTTTTAGGTTAGTGTTAAATGACAACATGTAGGATCAATTCTGACAGCTAATTCGCGTTCAGTGCATCGAAAACCATAAGAATTGATATGCCTCACCCCCAGAATAGAAAATATTAATTTTTTCAAGTTTTTCAAGGTTGGGTGAAACGCTGACGTGTAGGGCAAATTTTGACATCAGATTCGGATTCAGCGTGTCAAAATCCATAGGAAAACATTTGTCGCGTCCCCAGATCACGACACTTTTTTTGTGTGGCTGTGTTATTGCTGGATTTGGATTTGGTATTATATAGTATTGGATTCCCGATTGGGACATGTTTTCATACAGGTTTAAACGAAATCGGTATGAAATGGTTGGTTTTGGTAGGGGATTGGGGTTGTTTGGCACAATATTGGGATTAATTGCAACTGGATTAAGATTTATGTTAGTAGATTCGGATTGAATGATACCGGGTTGGGTTTTAAACGATACTGGATTAGGATGTATTCGTATTGGTTTGAAAAATGTTGGTATTGGGTTGGAATTGATAGGTACTGGATGAACATTATACTAGGGTAGAATTTCATTGATTATGAAAAATGATTGGTACTGCATTGTGATTGTTTGAAACTGAAATAAATAGAGCTGGATAGGGAATAGTGTGGCACAGGATTGAGATAGTTTGGAATTAAATTTTGATTATACACTGAATTAATTTCTAGTAGACTAGTAAATACATGAATGGGAAATTTTCATACTTGATTAAATTCTAGTAGATAATTATTGATTAGTACTGGATTGAGAATGATTGATAGAGGATTGAGATTTGTTAAAACTGGATTAGTTGTTGCCGCTTTGAGATTAAATGATGATATATTGGGATCGACTGATACTGGATTACTTTTTGCTGGATGACTATTTGTTTGATACTGGATTCAAATTGTATTACAAAAGACTGACACGGAATTAGAATCTAACCACCAAAAAATTAGAATATAAAACAACACTAAATTAGATTTACTTTAACATCGGGATTAATGTGGACGGTTAAAATGGATTGGACTGATTCATACTCTAATCAATCTTCATTGTCGCCTAAGACAAATTGGCTCATAAATAACCCACCGAGTGACTAGTTACTTTTAAAAATAATCCAACTGCCTAGGAATCTTTCTTAAAACTGGAACGAGAATAATTAATGAATTCCCTCGTGTTTGGTTTTCCTACGTGCTTTCTAACGAACTCTCCTCTGAAAAGAGACTTGAACCGAGACTCGGTCATCTTTCTTACGTTATAGGCAGCCTTGCGCAATCATCTTCCGCCTTATATTTCTCCATACGCCTCTGAGTCTATTCGAAACCCGCAATTATTTCTGGCCTATTCTAGTCGACTGGATTGTCCGGGTCATGGTATCCAAAGTTCTACTCTGCGTCGAAGAAGGACTCAAGTGTCGCGAATGCGAAGAATAAATCTTAGATCTTCCAACGATGTGCGAAAAAATGTCTTATGCTAACGAGCGCCCGGGGACAATCAACATTGGGACTGTTTTTCTCTATTTTAAAGAACTGATTCGTGTCTTAATTAATTTTTTCTGTGATTCTCTTATTTTACCTGCTTTAGAATTATTTTTTACGTTTGCACAAGTTTTCGGATTTTCGAGATATTTGTTTTAGAAGCCTTGGTAAATGAGTCAGCAGTGGAATTAATTGGATATACATAATTGGAGAGAAATTAAATGTATTGGCCGAGATAGATAAGCTTTTGAATAGAATGCAAGGGATTGGTAATTGTATTAAACTGGATAAATTGGTACTTGATTGGCTGTTTGACCAGAGTTTTTGGAAACTATCACTGAGGTATATAAGAATACATTCAGGATCATAATTATATTTAAAAGGGTCAGAATATGAAACGAAAATTGAATGATTCCCTAACAGACTGAAAAGTATCTGTAGCAAGAACAATTGAAATCGCGGAATGAGAAACTTTGCTTTAGTGAGCTAATTATCATTGTCTCTGGCAAGAGTACCATCGTTTGCCGACAGCACTTGAAAAGAGAGGAGAGACTTCGATGATGCACGGGCAGAAGCTCTTTCAGCAGAATCGCTTCCAATAGCTGCAAACCGAGCTTGAAGGACTTTGAAGATCCTTGTAGAACGACTTCGCGGAGTGCTTTTCTCGCGCTTTTCTCTATTTTCCCTCTCTCCTTTCTCATCCACATCAAGAGAAATCTGCATTTTTCATTCCGGGCACGACATTCACAAGAGGACGAAAATGAACTTTTAATTCGGAAAAGTTTGATCATATTGTGCTATTATAAAATTTTACAATTGTCATTTAAGTTCATTGTTACTTTTGCATATTCAATCCTTTCAATCCTCTCACAATCGTTTTTATTCATTCAGCGTCTTTGAAAATATGACGTTTCTCTTGGTTCTAGGTTTTCATTTTTATCCTTTTCTAAGTATTTCAATGAATCTAATCAATATTTTTAGTTTTGAATTCAACGTGTAATAGAAAAATGGTTAAAACATGGATCTTAAGGACAATAGATATATTATGAGACTAGATTTAATTAATACTGATTTGGGAATGAACGGTACAGGATTGGGACTGATTGGTAATGTATTGGGGTTTATTAGGGATGGATTAGGATTGGTCATTACTGGAACAGCGTTTATTGGTCGTGGACTAGAATCGATTATTAATGCGCTGTGGTTAGATGATTTTGGCTTGAGCTTAATTATTGATATTATTTTCACAATGATTAGTACAATTAGGGGTTAGGGATTGATTTAAACTTGAAACTTATTTGCATATAATTATATCAATTGGTACTGAAATGGTACAGGGTATCAATTGTTGGTACAGGTTTCGGATGTATTGTTAGTAGATTAGAATCGATCAAGCACAGTTTTGGGATTGATTGATATTGGATCGAAAGTTACTCATAACGAGATTTTATATAAAATATGGTACTGAAGTGATATTGGTGGGTAATAGGTATAGGATTGGGAGTGGTTACTGGTTAAAGCTTGATTAGTAGTTGATTGAAATCGATGAATACTATTTTGGAATTAGATGATACTAGACTCATTGTTATTGTGTCAGGATTGATCAGGACTGTATATACATTTAATGATTCTGGACAAGGAATTGTTGTTACAGAATTAGTATTTAATGGTAGGGGATTAGAATCCAGCAATACTATATTCGGATTGGATGATGCTGGATTAGGATTAATTGCTACTGGAATGTTACTGGATTGAAAATGTTATTTACTCGATTTGCATTATTTTCTCTAGTGATTTCGGATTGAACAGTATAAGATTGGGATTGATTAGTACCAGATTTGACATGATTTTGTACAAGGAAACAAATTAGAGCAGACACAGAAACAGATGCATCGGACAACTGTCTGTCTCTCCATTTGTCTCTGGGGTGTGACCCCCAGGAGTTATAGTCGACCTGACTGAGTGTAGGGAAGCGAGGGTGTTGTAGAATGTAGGCTGTAGAGTGTAGCTGTAGACTAAAATCGACCTGGTATCGAAGAAGACATTAAACAATAGTGGTGGATCGTTTGGCACCTGTACTGTTACGAGGAATGACTATGCAAGGATCATTGTTTCGCCACCGAAGCACTCGAAGCGTGCCAAATGCTGAGCCAAGAAGGCAGATGGACAGCCGCATAAAAGCCGCTACACTCCCCTTTTCCCGAATTTCTGGATGGATAACAGTCAGCAAAATTTGCAGGGGGAAAATGAAGGATAAAGGTTCTTGGGGTTGGGGGACTTTGGTGTTTCCGGAACAAAGAGACTGTTAACTCTGAGGTTTACTGTAGTCTGCGGTCTAGGGCAATGAAAGATTCAAACATCAAAATAGATGATACTGGTAGATTGCTAGAAATATTTGTTACACGGTTGCGGCAACTGGAATTTCTTCGCTTCCTCGTTATTGAGATTGATACTTCTAAGACTCAAGATTTTAAGAGGAAAGTTCTAGATTTTTAGTGAGGGGATCGAGTATCTTGGTATTCATAGTGAATGAAAAACTCGCATTACAAGAAAGACTTTTTAAGTGTGTTCTCAAAGTAGCCGAGCGCGAGTGCATAATCGAATCCACCTAAAAGCTGAAGAGCCATCTTTTCTAATGAAATCCGGCTGAAAGGATGCGTCTAGAAGTCGAAGGCGGAATGCCTTAAGGAAGCAGGGGCAAGAAGGAGCAAACATAATTTAATTTATTATACTTGGGCAACAAGTTAAAACAAAGTTGG
>CAKNWW010044160.1:0-11592 GCA_932074435.1 Andricus kollari
AATAATCATGAACGCAAATGTTTTAAACTTATTATTTTACATTTCGTCTGCACCGTTATTATTATTACTGTATATGTTAAAATCATTAATGTGCATTACAAATTCTGTATTTATTTATAATTTACAATTACTTTCACTTTTCATTTTAAATAAAATGTGCCTGCCAGAAACGCATTTTCTTTACGTATACGTAATTTAAGAAAAATAGCATACGACAATAACCTGTCGAGGGCCAGCAGAGGGAAAGCCTAGATTTTTCTAGCTAGAAAATCTGGCTGTGGTCTCATAAGAGCCAATATTTAGTTTAGGCATTAAGAGGCAGTTTCTACCCGGGTAGGCGCATTTCCGAGCACATTTCCGAATTGCACTCTTTTAATATCAATAAAAAAAGACTGTCTCCTGCAGTTTCGATAGAATTTGTCACGTTGTTTTCATTCAGCATGAACATTTGGTGACAAAATTATTATTTGACCTCTCAAAATGAAGTTAAAGTTTTTATTTCCTGAAAAGATGCACTAACCTTCATTTGCAGAGGCCAAAGAGTAATTTTAAAAAATGCTTCTGATCAGTGGAAAGGGCGTGAAAAATAAAATCAAAATTGTAATGGTAAAAATATTTGTTATTGATATTCAAAGAGTTACAACTCCTCGAAATATATGATTTCCCTGAAGTAGAACAAACGACATTTAATTTGTCAGAAACAAAAAATGGGTATTTTGTCTTTTAAGGCTTCGATAGTAGAAAACCTAAGCTTTGTTTTCAGACCCATAAAAAAGGGTTAAAATTTAACCATTAGATGGCACCTGCAAAATCCTATCGGAAATATGCAAGTCAATATTTATACTATCTCACACAAAAGCAGTTAAATATGTGCTTACAAAAAAGAGCCTGTCCGCACAAATTCCAAAAATTGCACACTCTCTTTTTGCATTCTCATCCTATAATGAAAAGGTATTATATTTGTGTAAAATTTGGGGGGGGGCGGGGGGGCGTTTTTTGGTCAAATGTCTACGTTTTGATACCCCCTTAATCCTAAAAACAGGTTTTTACGAATGTGTCTCTGTAGATTTTTAGTTTATTAGCACGATAACTTTCGAAAAAATTATTGGATTGGCCTTTGGTATACTCTTGAGTGTCTGAAATTAAAGGTCAAGTTCGTTAGCCAGCCGTTTTGGATATAAATTCAAAAAATGAGCACATTTTAAAAATGTTTGAACCAATTTTTTTTCAAGATTCGAAAATTCTATGTACGGTTATAAGTAGTACTCAAAAAAACGAACAATTTATCCTAATGACTTTTTCTGATAAAAAAAATGACCGGAATTATAGCATTTCAAAATTCCAAAAAACAAACGAAAATGAACATTTTAAGCCAAAAACCGCACAATATGAAAAAAACTCAAGAGAAAAAACCTTGCTTTTTGAACACCCTACAATATTGTCATAACAAATTTTTGAATTTTTTGAAAAATCCAAAATTTAAATTTCGATCACACAAAAAAAAATAATAAAAAATTCCATTTTTTGGCCAAACTGCAAGATATGAAAAAAGATAAAGAAACGAGAATTGTGCATATAAAAAAGATGTACAAAATTGTTATTGATCACTTTTTATTAGGATGCGTAGTTTATGTTTTATTCGTAAATAATAGCACTAAAAATTAAAAAATTAAATCATTGGAAAAACGACGCAAGGTACGTAAAAATATGAATAGACAAAAATTGTGCATTCAAAAAAGATCTACAAATTTGTTACCGATCACTTTTTGATGAGATGCATAGTTTTTGTTTAAATCTTAGAAAATATAATTTAAAAAAATAAAATAATTAAATTTTTGGACAAAAAACACAAGCTATGAAAAAATTGAATAGACAAAAGTTGCTCGCACAAAAAGAAACTATAAAAATTTGTCATAAATAATTTTTTTAATGAAGCGTAGTTTTTGTTTGAATCATAAAAAATAGCATTAAAAATAAAAAAATTAAATTTTTGGAAAAACGACTGATAAAGTTCATAGAAAAAAACTGAGGGTAAATCTTGTTGCAGGTAAGTTTGTAATTTTACCTACTCGTATGGGTAAAATAAAAGTATTACCGTTGGTAGGGAGTAAACTGTCTTTTATTCTCATAAAGCTCGGCACGGCGCGAAGCGACGGTCTTGAAAAACGGAAGCTACTAGCTTTGCTCGCTGAAGTGAAGTTAGCTGACGGTTTGTGAAAAAACCAAATCGGATAAGTGCGGCTTCTTAAAGGTGATCCTGCCGAATTGTATAAGCTGTCAAAAGTTACTTACGTGCGCGGGTAAAAGCAGAAAAATGCCGACTTGTCAGAGTAAAGATTAGCGACATGATGTAAATTTTGTTGCAGGCAGTCTTTTCTCAAAAATCAGGGTAAATATTAGCCTTAGTTTTTTCTATGTTACAGGATTTTTAGTTAAAATAGAGACAGCATATTTTTTCTGTACAGCTTACTGCATTTTCTATAGGCTTTACAGAATTTTTAGTAATTTTACGAATTTACGGATACTTTCTGTAATATTTGCAGACTTCTTTATTAAACTTTACAGTTCGAAGATGTCAAATTAACAAAATGGTTCAGAAAATGTTACAGAAAATATCTGCAAATTTATAAAATTACTCAAAATTCTGTACCACACGTGTATGTAAATTGTGAAGGTGGTCAACTGCTTTAGACTGCATTAAGTGCCTATATTTAGTCGTTATAATTCATATTCTAAGTATTAAAAATACATTTCTATTTCCTCTTACAGAATTAAGCTCGCAGTTTGAATGTTTACCTGATGGCACATATACAAATTACGAATCTTTTTATGGCGGACCTTTTATTCGGGACAGACCTCATTCTCATGTCAGGCCGTCTACCGAGAGACCTTCTTTTCCTGCTAGGCTTCATTCTCCTGCCAAGCCTCCTTCTCCTGCCAGGGCCTCTTGTTCTTGTGGACCATCTAGTCAGCAGCAAATATTAAAAATACGTCAAAAATTCATTTTTCCTATTACCAAGAGACCACTTTATACGAAATTGATATCTTCTGTTTATGAGCGCATAATACCAATTACTCATGAGTATGCTGTAATAACATTCAATAATGTCGTCCTTGGAATAGTGGATAAAAAGCGTTTTCGTCGTGGAATATATAATCGAAGTAACAAGCGGTTGACATTGAACCTGGTAACCGGCAGGGTTAATCATTTGACCGAGGAGGAACGAGCGCTATGTCCAGTAGGCTGCAAATACGCAATAAATGGACTTAATGAATATAATGCTTTTCTTATAAAACCTAGGAACTGCCAAATTCAGCATCATTAACCAATTTAGAAAAACATAAAACTAAAATTTCATATTGTTTGTGATTCGAAGTCGGATCAAAACGTTACAAGTAACTGGTAATTGCAATAGAAGTTCAATGTATCATGCACTGTAAAAAAAGTGAAAATAAAAAGACCTATCAGTTGTAATTTAATTTGTCGTAATTCATCAAATTTACCGTATTTCACGTGATAAAATTACAAACGGAATTTCTAATCACAATTGCATATGAAATTGTACTTCCTGTATCAGTGTGATAAAACATGAGATTGATAATATTACAATCTTCGGTGAAATTACTACGTGGAACGTTGGAAACTATTCGGGTCATCTTAAATGTGGTAAAATAATAATGACCTATAAATTTATCTGTTGATTGTAAAGTCACAAAATGGAAATCAATGTAACAAGTGCACTGTCATTTGACAACATGTTAGTAAGGTTATGTGTGGATAGCGGTTCAATTACATGCGAAATGTCATTTGAAGCAACTTTGTGATTTCCGATTTGTGCGCTGGACGCACAAAAATTTTGATTGCAAAAAAGCAGAATTCGGATGCAAATCAACGTTTTTACCGTTCTTTTTCTGCTTGAGGATAGTGTATACTAAAAATGTTAATATATTATTTAGTATATTTTAAAAAGTTCGCGAAACTTGAATGCAATTTGCAATATTTATTTCGAACAAAAATTTCGTTCTTTAAATAAGTGTTATTCGTGCATAATTCAAACGCTTATATATTTTTAAATACAATTTAAATTGTTATTTATTTCTTCCATCATGATTCTCATTCCTCATTTTTTTTTACAAACGAAAATTATCAATCATTACAAAGAAAGCGCATTTTACGAGTAGGGTTATATCACAAGCCGAGTTTTTAGGTTATCTTACAAACGAACTATCAGTTGACAGCTGGTTGTGAAATCACAAGCCTTTTGTAATTTGAATGATCTACTTTCGATTTACCAAAAAATACGTAGATTTACTACGTTACAGGTGACCCGAAAAGTTTCCAACGTTCAACGTGGTAATATTACATCCACTTTTTTTACAGTGTGGTTCTCAATGCTTAAACCTTTCATCAATGACAATGAAGAAATTAGGTTAATTAAGATCATTGTTTAATTTTTAGGGTGAGAAGTTTGTTTTGGGTGTTCCTCATCTAAGTTGACTATTGCAAAAACTCATTGAAGCTTGTAGTATTTTGTTCCAAATATGTTAAAGCTTTGTTAGTATTAATCTTCTGACTTTTCCTAAGGATGTCATGTCACAAATACGTAAAGATTTTTAACATCTAAAAAGAAAAGTCTTATTTTAATGCCATACACAAGCGGCTAATGCGGCGCGGACGGACATTTTAATGGTGAAATGTCGAAATGTTCAATATTGTTCAATTCCTTGTAATATATTAAATGAAAAAACGAGAAGTTTCGTTTCTTGTTATAATCCTTTTATTATTACACAACTACTAGTTGGAAAAGCTGTCTGAATTCACAACACTGATATGTGCAATTTTTTTGTTTTACTTTGCGAAACTCAGAACATTCAAGTAGATTAAAGTTTTCTACAATTTTATGTCAGCACAGTTTGATTGTATAAATGTATCGTTATGCAAAGTTGTCAATCCTTTCGAAACTGCATTAGACTTTCCTTAAACTGATTTATGAAATATAAATATCTTAGAAGGACAAACCTGACGTTTATCATCCACGAGATAACGAATCCGCAGTATAATAATGAAACTACAAAATATTCATTAATTACATTAATAACCAAATTCTTCATTTTGTTCCTCTACTTGTATGTAAAACATGAAGATTTTCTTTACACGGGTGCTAGCCTTGGCGATTACCGTTAGTTCTATTGATAAATATAATATTATACCTAACGTTTTAAGAAAGGATAAAATTCCGGTACACGGAAAAAAAATTATAGCTGAACCCATTATATTTATCCATGACCTGGCCACAAGTATCGTTTTGGAATAGAACCACTAATATTGGGAAAATCTTTAAAACATGGGTTTGCAGAAAAATTTATTTTTACTATTGTTATTAACGAATCACATTTTTTAATCCTTAAGGGTGTTGGTTAATCTGACTTAAAGTTTTTTTTATTATATGTACGGCACTGGTCCCATATATAATTCGCGGTCTGACTTTAAGAATAAAATAAAGAAAACTGAGTTGATATGACGTGCAGTAAGCCCCTTTCATATTGGGGAAATGAATATTTTGGTTAAAAATATTTATTTTCTCAAACGGAGAAATGCTCGGAGTCACTCCGAGAGCAGATGGATGTCCGGAAGGAGAGAGTAGATAGCAGATAGAAGCGTTCTATTGAAATCAATGAAATCTTTTTATTTATTCTTTAATTTATGTAAGATTATAGTTCAAGTTAATGTTTGCTTGCAATCGTTTGAAATATTTGAAATCTACGTGAAATATTTTAGAATATTTGAAGATTTTACAATGATTTATTTATTCTTTGATTTATGTAAGATTTTAGATTAATTCAATGTTTGTCAAAGATCTTTACACATAAATCTGTCTTGGGTCGCAGTTAAGGACGCAAGTTTTTTTTACCCAGAACTCTGAATCTAGCAAAGTATTCGCGGGTGTCACTTCACACTGTAAAACTCCGGACTTTATGAATATGAACGACAATTTCTCGAATGATCCCAGTAAAAAGTGTATCAGAAGCAATCAGAAGTGGAAAATTGAAAAGTCATGACGAGAACAAAGACAGAGAACATATCACATGTGGGACGTCTTGCCGCCTTAGCTAACTTGGAATATAAGCAAATTAATGTAGAAAACTGAACTATTTTTGCATAATGAAATATAAAGCACGTTTTTCGTAGATCTGACTAAATGTACCGACTTTCTAAATACAGAAAAGTATAATTTGGGGCAAATGTACAAATTCAGAAATTTATATAATTCCTAAATAAATTTGCAGAGCTTAAAAAATTTAGAAGTTTTGTCATTTTTAAATTAAAAATTTGATAAATTTTATCATTTCAAAAAATTTGTTGTTGGGAATTGATAAATCTTTAATTTCCGCACAAATTTGCATAGAATCTATTTGTGGAATATTGGAATTTCGAAGGTAAACTGGATAACTTTGAATTTTTTTTTTGGTTTCTTGATAAGTTTATAATTTATAAATAAATTTGCAATGACCCAGTTTTTAAATATTATAAATTTGGTAAAGTGGGTCGTTTTGAAATTTGTTGATGTTTGCAACTTGATAAATTTAGAATTTCGAAAAAAATGTTCAAAGAATCCAATTTTGGAAATTAGGGTTTGAAACTTAGTAAAGTGAGTATCGCACAAACTTTCAATTTCTTTATAGATTCTGTCGTATTAGTATATTCTATTATAGCTTAAAGAATGTCTTTAGTCTCGATCCTTTAATCAGACATAGCTGAAGTTCTTTAAATAGGGGAGATTGTGGCATGGGGTCGGTGCGGGGCACGGTGTTTATTACAAAACGCGCCCGTATTTCTTGATAACCATATTAGTTTTTTTACATAAAACAGTTTTCTCTGTTTAGAAAAATAGTAATTTGATGCAATTTCTCTTTTAAAATTCGCGTCAGAAGAGTAATCATGAAAAAACAGTTTTGGCGGAAACCGATGAAAAAGTCTTTGGCTGAAATATTAAGCACTTACAGCATATTTTGAAATACTTAAAGCATGAAAAAGTTAGATTTTAATAGGTAGTATTTTATTAAGCTTCTGGTATCATGATTTGTTTCTATAAATGATTGAAATGTATTAAAATTAATTAAATCTTGGGCCGTCACATATGGGGCATGACGCCGCGCCGCGGCGTGCCCATGTATTTCAGCAGGGAGTAAGAGGTTATAACTGCTTTCGCCACATACTTTACTTTGATTAATAAGAAAAGATTTAAGTAGCTTTGAAAATGTCTAGTGTATTTTTTCTTCGTTACATTACACTATCCAGAATTATTATATTATATAATTTTTATTTTACAATGTTCATATTGTTTAAATAAAAGGCAGTGATATGACGGTCTCCGTACCCCAGTGTATGGGGTACGCTGACTGAAATGCAACATCCATCAATTAATTAAATATGAAATAATGAAGTAATTAAAAAGCGGTTCGAAATAATAGCATATGTTCCCTTGTAATGTAAGCTTCACCTTAAAAAATACACACATCAAAATCACATTTAAATCATAATTTATAGGGCATTTAAGTCAAAGCGAGACACCATACCCCACTCACCCTACCTATAAATTACTCAGGATTATTTTACTCAAAATCTTGAGGGAGGTAAATGTCAAGATGAACACATTTTACAACCGAAGTTTCATTTGAAAACCTGGCAATAAATTTTATAACAAGCTAGCCCAAACTCGAAGGATTAACGGAATTGCAAGATCCTTTCAGGTTGGGAAATTCGTCGTTCGCAGTTGCCCCCGGGACACTCACAAGCAAACAAGGCAGTAAAATCTTAATTTTGGGGTTTTCAGCAGCCTCTCTGGAAAATTACTCAACACGTCACTCCATGACTCCCTTCTTACTCCTATCCTTGTTTCTACTACCTGCACTCAATTGTCTCCACCCGCTTGGGCCAGTTTCCAAGAGTGGGGTTGATGGTCCTCGAGGGTTTTTTGGGTCCTTTGCGAATTTCGCGAGTGCAGAGATCAGTCTTTTTTCTGAATTCAAACTTAAATTTTCTCTCCTACTTTGGGAGCAGACTAGATTTCAAATCCTGAGTGCAGTTTTTGTAGGGCCTGCACTCTATTCCAGTCAGCGAAGCTCTGAAATAACATTTTTAAGGCTGCATCAGAAATGGATGCATTTTTCATATCAAAATAACGTAATAATCAAATAACGTAATAAATTCTTGTAAAGCTCACTTTAGATAAGAAAAACAAATCGCTCTCAAATTAAAATGATATATTATAGTAAAATAGTCATGTTTCTTCGTGCCAAACTAATATTAAATCTCTTGGACGATACCGAAAACCTGTTATGTAAGTAACTATCTTAAATTTAGCTGATTATTTAAACAATTATTAATGATCTCTGCAATTCAAAACATGTGAATATCCCAATTCCTTATCCTATTGTTCTTTTTGTCATTTTACATAATAGATAAGAAAGAAAAGCAAGGTGGGTTTCAACCCTTCAAATCTGGCAAGTCCCATGTTTCATAGTTCCTTACCCGCTCGAGGGACTCGGATATTATTTCCAATTAAAAAGACGAATTACAATTTCTCAACCCTTTCGCCGTCACGATTAACTCCGTGACGTAACATAGAATTTTTTCAGTTTACTCTTCAGACATTTGATAGATTTGGAATTGATTAATAAATTTGTAAAAAACCCACTTTTGGAATATTAGGATTTCAAATTCGGTAAGGTCAGTAATTGTTTAAAGAACCCAATTCTGAAATAAAAGAATGTCAAATTGGGAAAAGTGGTTAATTTTTAATTTTCTTTTACGGTCACTTGTAAATTTGGAATTTATTTTGTTTCCAATTGATGAATCTATTATTTCGAAATAAATTTTCAAAGAACCCACTTTTGAAATATTAGGATTTCAAATTTGGTAAAGTGGGTCATTTCGACATTTATTTTTTGACCAGCTGATAAATTTATAGATTTTATATAAAATTGCAAAAAACACAGTTTTTGAATTTAGAGAATTACAAATTGTGAATTGTGGGTAATTTTTAAATTTACTTTCCGGCCATATGATAGATTTAGAATTTATCAATAAAATTGTAAAGAACATACTTTTGTAATATTAGGATTTTCAAATAATCCATTTTTGGAATATTAGAATTTCGAATTTGGAAATGTGAGTAATTTAAATAATTTTTTGTTTGCTACTTGATATTTTATTATACCATTAAGCCTTTTCGCTTTCGGGGTAGGCGTGATAAATTTAGAATTTTCAAATAATTTACAAAGAACTCAATTTTGGAATATTAGAATTGGAAATTTGGTATAGTGGGTATTTTTGAAATTTATTTCTCAGTAATTTGAAAATTTTGGAATTTGTAAATAAATTTATGAACATCCCATTTTTCCGATATTAGCATTTAAAATCTGATAAAATGGGCAATTTTTTAAATTATTTTCTTGGCCACTTATAAATATAGAATTTCTAAATAAGTTTTCAAATGACCCAATTTGAAATATTAGAATTTCAAATTTAGTAAAGTTGGTAATTTGGAAATTTATTTTTTTGCCACTTGATTAGCTTACAATTTATAAATAAATAAAGTTGGAATTTATTTGTCAGCCAATTGATAAATCTATAATTTCGAAATACTTTTGCAAATAACCCAAATTCGAAATATTAGTATTGCAAATTTAGTAATGTTGATAATATTTATTTCTTTTTTGGCCAATAGGTAAATTTAGAATTATTAAATAAATTTGCCAAAAAAATCAAGTTTTGGAATATTAGAATTTCTAATTTGGTAAATTTGGTAAATTTGGTAATTTCGAAATAAGTTTTATTTCTTTACTTTCGAATTCGAAAAACATTTTTCACAAGTTTGGCTAGTCGTCCCGAAATTTCGGGACCACTAGACGCAGCTTTATACTAAATTTAGCATTTTGTAAATTAGTTTTGGGTAACTTGAATAAGTTGAAATATATCAAAAATAAATTTCGGAAATCAGAAGTTCATATGAATTATTTCTGGACTTCGAAACTATAAATTGCTAATTTGTAAATTAGTTTTTGGCAATTTAAGAAATTTAGCGTTTATAAATAAATTTGCGGAAAGAAACAAGTTTAGAAATCTTACATGTCAAACTTAAGAAATTATAAATTTCTGAATTTGTACATTTGCCCCAAATTAAACATTTCTGTATTTAGAAAGTTAGTACGTTTGCAAGTCAGACCTGCCAAAAGCGAGCGCAATATTTCTTTACCCAAAAAGAGTTCAATTTTCTACTTTTATTTGCTTATATTCCAAGCTGGCTAAGGCGGCAAGAGTAATGTATAGTACACAAAATTGGCCACGTCCCACGTGTCATTTGTTCATCGTCTTTGTTCTCGTTGTCATGAATTTTTAATTTTGAACTTCTGATTGCTTTTGATACAATTTTTACTGTAATCAGTCGCAAAATTGTCGTTTATATTCATTAGGTCGAAGGGTTTAGAGTGTAAAGTGACAACCGCGAATACTTTGTCAGTGTCAGAGTTCTGCGTAAAAAAATTGTACTTGCATCCTAAACTAGGACCCATGACAGATCTATGTGTAAGCATCTTCGACAAACGTTGAATTAATCTAAAAGCATACAGAAATCGAAGAATGAATCAATCTTTGTGGAATCTGCAAAGATTTAATGATTCCAAAATATTTCACATGCTGACGAAGTAAAGCGCAAATGGAGTGATAAGAGGGAGAGAAGTTATATAATATACATCGGCAGAAGCGTAGCTGAGTTGAAGCGATAAGAGAGAGAGAGAGAGAGAGAAGTGGAGAGAAGCAAGCGTCTAGTCTCTCTCCGTCTCATCGCACACTGTGCCTCCAGTTAGGCAGTTGGACTCAGTTAGACTGCTTCTATGCAGCGTCCGATGCAAAGACTAAAGAACTAAATGCGTTACACTTTTTCGTTCCCCAAAGCATTTAACGCTTTGGCGCAGGCCTAAGAGGTCTGAAATGTTTACACATGAAAAATAAGATTGCGGATGTGTCTCAAGAACGTTTCTGTTATCTGTTATCTACCGTCTTCTTATGGAAATTCGTCTGCTCTCTGAGTGTCTTCGAGAATTTTTCCGTTTCAGAAAATAAATATTTTCACCAAAAATATTAATTTCCTAAGTATGAGAGGGACTATTAGAGGGAATATTAGGTCAGTTTTCTTTATTTTATTTCTAAAAGTCAGACCGCGAATTATATATGAAACCAGTGCCGTGCATAGCCAAAAATAAATCAAAGTTGGATTAACCAACAACCTTCAAACAAGATATTATATAGCTGAAATAAAAATGCTGGAAATATGAGTAAAGCGCTAATCGAATAGGAATACATTTGATAAAGGCCTAATTTAAATAAAAATGAGTGGAATTAATAGTCTAAGTGTTTTTTAAATTTTTATACATACCCAAAACTTGGAATAATTATATTATTCTCAGAAATAAAAATAAATCAAAAGAAACTAAAATGACTGTATATAAAACTTTAATTGTACCGCCTATACTATACGGTAGCGAGACATGGGCATGTCAAGAAAAGGACATGAGTAAACTTAACGTGAT
>CAKNWW010044178.1:0-12148 GCA_932074435.1 Andricus kollari
TTCAATCAATATTGCTTTGCAATATTGCTGAATATTAGCTGGGAGAGGTAATGCATATATCGCAGCAATATTTCATCAAGATTGCTGCAATATTGCATATTGTTGGGGATGTAATCACAGCGACTGATCGTCAAAAAGTACACATGAGAGATTGGGATGGACTTTGGATTGGATAAATGTGCCAAAATTCATCTGAAGAAAGGAAAGATTGTTGTGCGTTCCCAAGGACCCTGAGCTTGTGGATATAAGTGTTATTAGACATCTTAACACTGGAGAGAACTATACATACCTAGGCGTGCCCCAAAGCCGTCTTCAGGACGTAACATCAGTTAGAGAATCTCTCCGAAGCAGATACAAGTATCTTCTTCGGCAGATTTGGTCTTCAAATCTGTCGGCGTTAAACAAGGTATCTGCGACTAACATGCTTGCCATCCTGGTTCTACTCTACTCGTTTGGGGTGGTTCACTGGACGAAGAACGAGCTTACGGCCCTCAATATCACACGCAAGTTCATGCACATCCGTTATCACACATTTAACAAGTCAAAGCTGCTGACCATCAGGCAGCATATTGTTGACAGAATACGGGAAGAAGTTTCCTCCAACCAACCAGCAACTGGCCCGCATTTTCACCTTATAGCTAAAGTCGGAAGAGCCTATTCCGAAGTGGTTAGTGGAAGGGCGCACACTAGTCCTGCCAAAGATGGGCAACTTAGCTTACCCGAAGAATTACAGGCTAATCACTTTTGAATACACTGTATGATATCTTCACAGCTATCCTAAATGATAGAATTGTTCGGAAAATAGGACCTCTGTAGCAAGAAAGGTAAAAACAACACGGTTCAAAGAAAGGCGTAGCAGGATGACGGAAGAACCTGCTCATCGATAGATGTGTCTGCAAAGATGCAGCATCCTACCAGCTCAACCTATCGATAACCAGAAATGATTACCGGAAAGCTTTCAATTCAATCTCCCATAGACTTATCATCTGTCTGTGGGCACGCTTAAAGGTTCATCCGCACATCGTTTGGCGCATAGAGAGATTGATGCCGCTTTGGAAAACCAGAATTACTATCTCATCTAGAAAAGATCGTGTGACAACTAAAAACGTCACCTTCAGAGAGGTGTGTCAGGAGATTCGAATGGAGTTGGCGTTAGAAAATTGCGCTAAGGTTTTTTTGAAACGAGGAAAACTTCATGGAATTCCCGAGGACCCTGAGTTTGTCGACAGAAGCGCTATATGTCATCTTGGTGCTGGAGACACATTTACATTCCTGGGCGTGCCACAGAGCTGCATTCAGGACGTGACATTTATACAGCATACTATCCGAAGCAGATACAAATGTCTCATCCGACAGATTTGGTCTTCCAAACCGTCGGCGAAGAACGAAGTACCTGCAACGAACATGCTTGCCGTCCCTGTTGTATTCTATTCATTTGGAGTGGTTACGTGGACAAAGGACGAGCTCAGATCCATTCATATCGGGACACGAAAGGTTATGCCTGAACAAAAGCATGCATCTTAAGCCTTCTCTTCCGCGACTCTACATCTCACGCCGTCAAGGTGGTCGCAGAACATAGAATCGCAAATGGACGAGACCCTCTTCTTAAAATGGTCAGGAAGCACGAAGAAGTGGGCTGAGGATTGTTTCTGTACAAAGCGGAGAAGGGGCTTCTGAAGCACTCGACCTGGACTTTAATATCAGGGATGAGCAAAATAAATCAAGTCTTATCGATTGCGAGTACTCACTCCTGAATGCCCGGATTAAGAAAGCACAGATGAAAAACTTCCGAGAACAGCTCCTTGACAAGAGGATGCATGGCATCTTCCACAAAAATGTGGACGATTGGTCGATGTCGTATGAGCTAACGTTTGCTTTCCTTAAATCACCCGGATTGAAGTCTGGCACGGAGGGGTTTATTTTGGCATATCAGAACGGTGTCATTTCCACTTAAGCATACCGTCGCTACATTTTGAGCCAAAACATTCTCGATGATGGCTGCAGAGCATGTTATGCCCACCCCGAATATTAAGGACATATACTATCTAGTTGTCTAGCTCATGCGGGAACAACCTACATACAAAGGCACAATGCGGCACTAAGAGTGCTTTATTACCATCTGTGTCATTGTTATAGCATTAGCCTTAATATTACTTCGCTAAACGCTCCTAAGGAAATAGAGCCAATTGCTGAAAATGAGAAGTGCCGCATATAATGAAACATCATATTCTCGACAATTGTTTCTATGCGCACTCAAGGCTCACAAAAACATCATAGACAAGAAGAATGAAAAGAAAGAGAGGTATAAAGACCTTATATAAAATATTCCGTTAAGCTAATCTTCTTGATCATCGGCGCTCTTGGAGGTGCCAAGCTTTCACTGGCCAATAGCCTGAAAAGCATCCTTGCTTGTCAACAAAATTCTAAGACATTTGTGGGGAAAATGCAGAGGGCTGTCGCCCTTGGGTCGCCCTGGGGTTGTCCTTGTCCCATACTTTTAGCCATGAGTGTGATTTACCGCGGTCCTACTGGAAGCCGGTGTCATTTGTAGATGACAGTTGCTCCCATTCATCGCACGATGAAATCACAATGACAGGGCGGCGAAACGCACCTACGAGAGCACCCATCCAAAGGATAATTACTTTAACCGAATATTTTGGGTACAGTCGTTGCAAATCCCTTTTAAGGTCTGGTTACCTCTCCTCCTTTTCCTTCTCCTTGGACGTGATGTTGTAGTCGGCCGAAGTCGAGAATTCGATCAAGAATATAGTTCGTTTCTCAAAGTCTTGGAAAACAAAGTCAGGCCTCGAGTGTGCAACGGAGAGTGCTGTCCGATAATCTTACCTCTAGAAAATTTGGCACTTCTCGTTTTGGACAATTGACTAGGTCTCCCTTAGAGCGTTCGGCAGGGTCGTTCCCGCGTGAGTGATACACCCAGATTGTATGTGTTTAAGGTACTCAACGTGTGCATTACAGGCTCTGCACCTATCGCTGGGAACTTCTTGACGTAAAATGCGGTCACGGTATACTACAGTGGAAATGACACTGACCTGGGATGCGAAAATGAAACCCTCTGTACCTGATGTAAGCCCTGATCATCTGAGGAAAGCAAAAATTTGCTCCTTCAGCAAGGAGCCTTCATCTAGTAACTGTTGTCGGAGCTTTTCAACTTCTCCTTTCTTTACTTCGGCTTTTAGAAGTGAAGCGTTTAGATGGGGTAATGCACTTTCCTCACTCCTGATGTTAAAATTCAGGCCAAGTGTCTCGGCTGCCTGCTCCGCGGCTTTGTAATGGAACGCATCCTTGCCAATCATCTTGTATTTGTTGCTCTTTTTTAGGAGAGGATCTCTGCCATTTGGAACGGTGTAAGCGATATCAAGGGCCGTAAGGTCGTTATTAGTCAATCTGTCACTATGTGTGGATGCACCTTCAAGCTTTCCAACAGACAGATGATAAGTCTATGAGAGGTTGAATCGAAAGCTTTCCCGTAGACAATCGAGGCCATTGACAGGACGCGCTGACGGGCTGTTGCGTATTTGTAGAAGCAACCTGTGAATTAGCAGGTTTTCTCGGCAGCCTACTACACCTTTTTCGAGAACGCTGTTCGTGAATTTCTCTACACACAGACCTAATTCTTGAAAGAATCCTGATGTTTAGGATAACTGTGAAGATCTTATACAGTATGTTCCAACAAGTTATTGGCATGTAATTCTCTGGGTTGGACAAGTTGCTTTTTATCTGTAGGAGCACAGTGCATCCTGACATCAGCCACTGTGGAATAGGCGTTTCCGAATGTCGCGCTCACCAGTGAGGTTTGGGTGAGATTTGAGGGGCATGTATACTTTGGTGAGACTGACGACCGCTATTTCCGGCAATTTCCGCAATTTCCGGCCAAAAGTTCCTTTTTTTTGTGCCACTTACTCGTGAGTTGATTATATTGTAGTTTCAAGTTACAAGTGTCAAGTTATGTAGTTTTTTTCAAGTGTACTTTTTTGAAAAGTAAATTATACTTGAGTATATTCTAGTTTTATTCTAGTTTAATTGAACAAAAGTATATTTTTGCCGAAAAAAAGTTGGGGGAAAACATTATTTTTCAAGTTAGAATCTATATTAAGTTTATGGCTAACTATATGTTGTTTAAATAAAGAATTTTGATGAAGAAAGTGTTTTCCGAGTTATATCAGAATTTTTTTGCTTTCATGGCAGTAAATAATTTACAAAAAGTAGAGAAAACAGCATGATAATCATGAAAAAAGGTGGGCGGTCAACCGACCGCCCGCGCGATCGCGGTGCGACTCAAGTTGGCCCTAACGCATGAAGGTTAAATATAAGATGAATATTCTGGCCAGATGTTGGTGTGTAGAAGTAAACTTCTTCCATCTAAAGTTCTTGATACCATCTGGTCCTGCCGCGGATAAAATGGCTTATTGCGCTGTAGAGGCGCGATGGTTCAGCCTCAAACTGCTGATCCTTCCTGATCCTTCTCTCCTTTTTCTGTATTCTTCTTCTTGCATCAGATAACATCCGTATTTTGTCAACAATATGCTGCTTGATTTTCAGCTGCTTTGACTTGTTCAGTGTGTGAGTCTAGATCATCAGTTCTCTGGCGAACTTTCGAACCCTTTCCGTGAACGGTCTACCAGATGTTATGTACTCAATTACATACTGAACTCGGACGCATCGATTTCAGCCAGATCTTGGGGCTTAGGAGGAACCTATATGTCAATGTTCCACTTTGACGCGGTTGGTCTTAATGTCGCTTCCTCATCTTCGTCTGTGGCTTCTTCAAGCAGCTGTTGGGGAAGCGCTCCGCGTACAGATCCATTTTTCAAGAGGTAGGCAGGTTGATTTCGGAACGACTTAATCGAAACGGGCTGAGCCTCTGAGTGTTTCTGACACCCACTATGTGTATATGCGCCATAAAGACTCCGTGAGCAGGGATAATACTGGCATCGTAGCAGTCTGGCAAGTCATCCTTCAGTTGATTCGTCCAGTCAATGTGGGCATTTCGCCGGTACGTCGTGTGTAAATAGGTATGGGAGGAGAGAGGTGGAAGATAGTGGCGGTTTATGTGAACGCTGATATGCAGGTGAAACCAGAGGCGATGAGAGAACTGATGGAAGAAATAAACAAGAGATCAGGCTTATCATAGGAGATTTTATTACGAAAACAGGAGATAGAGGCGGAAGGGATTGGGGTGGAGAGCGAGGAAGAAAATCTAAAGACAAGGTACTGAATGGAGAGGGAAAGAAATTGTTAAAGAGCCTATAGGAGATAGGATGGCTTATCCTAAAGGGAAATATAGGGGGGATGAGGAAGGGGAATATTCACATTCAGGACGAAAAAGGGGAATGTTAATTGATTATGTGGTAGCGGACGACCAGGTAAGAGAGAAGGTAAAGAAACTAGATGCAGGGAATTATATAGATTCGGATCACTTTTCCATAATGGTGATATTAGAGGGAGAAACTAGTAATAATAATAATAATAAAGCTAAGAAGGAAGCAAAAGTAAAAAGAGCAGGCCGAGGAGATTGGTCAATGGAAGGTAAAGGAAATTTTAAGGAAAAGGTCAGGAATATCAAAATGGGGGAAGGAAAGGAAAACGAGGAGATGGAAATAATAATAGAAAAATAAAAAGAGTATTAGAGTGCACAAGAAAAAAAGAAGTTAGTGATGAGTAGATGAGAAAAATACAAGAGAAAAAAGAAGGATTATTGAGAGTTGTGTGATAAAAAAGAAAAAAAAGAGGAAGGAAACAAAAGGTTTAGAGAAGAAGCAGAGAAGGCTAGGACATAATAAGAGGTTTGGGAGGTCGTAAGCAGAGAGATAAGAATAAGGAAAAAAGTAACCCAGGATATTGAGATGGTAGAATGGAAAACCTATTTTATGGAATTGCTATAAGGGATAGAGAGGAAAGTCAGGAAAGGAGAAAAATATGGTAGGGAAACAGATGAGGAGAAGGACATATGAAAGGAAGAAACAGTCAAGGTATCAGAGATAATGAAACATAGAAAGGCACCTGGTATAGATCAGATTCCAAATGAAGTCTGGAAATATGGTAAGACAGAATTTAAAAAATGGGCATGGATAATGAGCAATAGAGGATGGAGAGTAGAGGGGTGACTAAAGTTATGGAAGGAAGAAGTTGTGGTACCTATGGGGAAAACGGCAATGGGGAGGATGTTAAAAATTATAGAGGAGTGACGCTAATGCCAACATTGTATTAAGTGAACGTGACTGTTTTATCGGAGAGTTTGAAGAAAGAAGCTGAGGAAACATGATAGAGCCACCAAATAAATGAATATGGCAAACAATTCGAGCCACGCGACGACTTTAATCAAATAATGAAATTTTTTTTTATTCTTCTCTAAAAATGTTATATTTAATATTTCCGGTGAGCCAATTTTTATAACTACCCATATATTATTTTCAATGAACCATGAAACGACTTGCCTCAACATCAGTGGAAATTGTTAGAAAATAACGCAGGACTACATAATATTTTCGTGAGTGGAACCAGGGAGAATATACGTTTTCAGGTGCGCTGATCACGAATCCGTGACCCCTATGACCTCTAAACGTCAGAATCAAGGTCATCTGAAGGTCAACTTCGTTAATTCGAGAGATATCATCTTTTTAACCTCAGATTCTGAAACAGGGGAAAAATTTTACTTCAGGATATATTTTTACCCACGGTATCGAGTGACCTCTACAGGTCACATGAAGGTCAAAAGCATTCTTTAGAATTTATGAACCTAGTAGCTTGTCATGGTTTGCTAATATCGAGGTAATGACCCTTACAAAATACTTTTTCGGGTGGGCTGATCATGAATCCGTAGCCCCTATGTTCCCTACACGTCAGGATCAAGGTCATTTGAAGGTCTGAGGTCCAAAAGTTTTTATCTTTCGAATTAACGAAGTTGACCTTTAAATGACCTTGATTCTGTCATGTAGGGGTCATAGGGGTCACGGATTCGTGATCAGTGCACCTGAAAACGTATATTCTTCTTGGTTCCACTCCCGAAAATATTTTGTAGTTCTGCGTTATTTTCGAACAATTTCCACTGATGTTGAGGCAAGTCGTTCCATGGTTTATTTAAAAAAATATGTTGGTAGTTATCAAAATTCTCTCACCGGAAATATTAAATATAACATTTTTGGAAAAGAATAAAAAAAAATCATTATTTGATTAAAATCGTCGCGTGGCTCGAATTGTTTCCCATATTTATCACTGTGCACCATATCAAACAGGGTTTGGAAAAGGGATGGGGTAATGGACAAAATGTATGTTCTGAACTATCTAGTAAATGAGTGGATTAAAAGTGAGAAAAGAGCAATGATAGCAATATTCCTGGACTTAAAGGTGGCGTTTGTCTCATTAGTCAGAGGCGAGATAGAAAAAGTTATAGTGAGTTAGAATAGGGAACGAAAAAATATATACACTGACATACGCAGACAATATAGACACCGCGCATCTCCTGACAAGCGACCCGCGGCACAGCGTGAATTCTCAGAAACGGTAAATTCGGGAACATTGAATCAGAGTTTGACTGTACCAGTAGATCAACAAATTATAAGATTTTCTCTGAATTATTTCACCCCGGTCAAGAAACCTGCTATCTTTTTAAAAATACTCAAAGAAAGTTAAAATAATTTAACGTGTACTTTAAAGAAAAATATATTTTCTAAGATTTAATATCTCCTCACGCAGCTGCCGTGTGAAGTTGCTCCATTGACTTTCACAATCTCTTGCAAATTTGAACTACACGGCCTCAGCTTTTTTGCGCACACAAACACGTCAATGAAACATGAACTGAACTCCATATATCGCACGCTTCTGATTGGTTAATATTCAATTGTCAATTACTCAATAATTATTAACTTTAAAACAAATTCTTATTATATATAATATATAAATACAATATTCTTAATGAAATCACAACGACAGGCCGGCGAAACCCTCGTGTGTTTCGAGCACACGAAGGGATACAAGGATGACAGCTTTCTGCATCCATTTCGCAAGTGCCCTGGCATATCTTTGGCACGCGGGTATGGCTTTAAGGTTACGAACCAGTTATAGTTTCGCACCTCCGAGAGCATCTATCACAAGGACAATTACTTGTATCGAATATTTTGGGTAGATCTTTGCAGCTCCCTTTCAAGGGAGGAGTATAGTTAAATCGGTCGAAAAAACAAGCTATTTTTTTATTTTTTATATAAATTTACAACATCTCAGGAATGTCATGTCCAAATTTTAAGAAAATCGGAACAAAACTAACGGAGATATGGAGTTTTGAAGGATAGCTGCTCCCCTTCGGTTTTGTGCACGCAGCATTGTAAATATAAAAAGATACATTTTTGGATTTTTTCATGTTTAAAACATTGAACGCGTTTTTCTCGAAACCACGTTTTCAAAGTCGGTGAAGGTTGTAGCTCAAAATCAACTGCATGGATCCTTTTGAAATTTCGTATACTATTTCTAAACATAATTCATGAGGTAACATGGTCGAGTTTTTAAAAATATTATTATTATTATCATTAATTTTACCATAACAAATGCGTTGATTTCTGAGAAAAAAACGCGTTTTGACTTAAACGTGTTGAGACAAAAAAAAAAATTTTTAAAGAAGAGCCATGTTACCTCGAGAAATATCTCACCTAACTAACGCACTTTGATTTTTTAATTTCGGATGATCCAGTGGTCAGTTAGAACCGTCACCGCAAAGTAACTTTTTTTCGAGGCGCCTTCGGAGATTTGCTGCCAACGGCCTATTTATTAATATTTTGCAGTGCAAATTAGTGAGAATATGGTTAAGATTTTCTATTATTATGTAATAATTAAAGAAATAAACCAACATTACCTATATCGCCTGAAAAAATTCTTGAAATTGTCCCTTTTTTTGCCCGAATTAAGTATACTCCCCCCTTAAGGTCTTGATACCTCTCCGCCTTCTCTTTCTGCTTGGCAGCGATGTTGTATTCGGACGGCGACGAGAATTCGATCACGAATATAGTTCGTTTCTCGAAGTCTTGAAGAACAATGTCAGGCCTCGAGTGTGCAACAGAGACTGCTGTCCAAAAATCGTAGATCCAGAAAATTTGGCACTTCTCGTTTTGGACAAATGACTAACTTCCTTGGAGTGTTCTTTAGGGCAGGGTCGCGGCCAACACCGTAAGAGCGACAAAGATGGTAATAAAGCACTCTTAGGGCCGCATTATTTCTGTAGATGTACGTCGTTCCTCCGTGGGTGGGACACCCCGAGAGTATGTGTTCCAGGTACTCAGCGTGTGCATGAGACGCTCTGCACCTATCGCTGGGAAGTTCTTGACATAAAATGCGGTCACGGTATGCTAAGGTGGAAATCACTCCGTCCTGGCATGCTAAAATGAAACTCTTCGACAAGGACTGTTTTTCTACATTTCTGTGAAAATGTCCGAGCATTTTCTTGTCGAGTAGCTCTTGATGGAATTTTTGAGCTTCTGCTTCCTTCACTTCGGCTTTGAGAAGTGAAGCATCTAGATGGAGTAATGCACTTTCCTCACTTCCGATGTAAAAATTCAGGCCAAGGGTCTCGGCTGCTTGCTCCACGGCTTTGTAAAGGAACGCTCCTTCGCCAATCATCTCGTGGTTCCTGACCATTTTTAGGAGGGGATTTCTGCCATTGGTTACGATATAAGCTGTACTTAGAACAATTCGGTTATGGAGACACTAGAGATTCAGAAGTCCACGTCCGCCTTCACGGCGTGAAATGTATAATCGCGGAACTGACGAATTGATATGCAAGCTTTTATTCATATGCATGATCTTACGTGTGGTGACATCAAGGGCCTTGAGTTCGTTCTTCGTCCATTGAAACACCCCAAACGAATCTTTCCTGTGTACTTCTTGACGATATTTATGCAAGTTTGAAGTTTGCCTTTATGAGAGGCATAGAGCTTCAGGTCATCCATATAAAATACATGAGTGACCTTATGCTCGCGCTGGTTAGTGTCGCCACAGAGGTATCCAGAAGAATTTCATAGTGCGAGAGATAGAGGCAGAAGTGTGATGCAAAGAAGCAAAGGGCTCATGGAATCGCCCTGAAGGACGCCCCTCTGGAAGGTGACGTTGTTTGTTGTCACACGATCATTTGCAGATGAGATAGTAAATCTAGTTTTCCAAAGAGGCATCAATCTCTCTATGCATCTCATTATGTGTGGATGCAACTTCAAGCTTTCTAACAGATAGATGATAAGTCTATGAGAGGTTGAATCGAAAGCTTTCCAGTAGTCAATCCAGGCCATTGACAGGACGCGTTGATGGGCTGCAGCGTCTATGCAGACACACCTGTGAAATAGCAGGTTCTCTCGACAGCCTGCTGCACCTTTTTTCAAGCCACTTTATTCGTACATGTTACGCCACACAGGCTCAATTCTCCGAACAATCCTGTTGTTTAGGACAGCGGTAAAAATCCTATACAGCGTGTTCAAACTAGTTATTGGCATATAGTTCTCTGGTTTGGACGATTTGCCTTCTTTGGTAGGATTATAGTGCGTCCTAGCACCAGCCACTGCGGAATGGGCGTATCTGAGTTTAAATACGACGTGAATATGCGGGATAAATGTTGGTCTGTTGAAGTAAACTTCTTCCACCAGAAGTTCATGATACAATCTGGTCCAGCACCGGAAAAGTTCTTCGTTCCTCAAAATGCTCTTTTCACCTCTTCGGCAGTAATTGATGGACATTCTTCTGCAGATTTTTATGAGGTTGTCGTAAAATTCCTTGAAGCGGATGATATTGTCAGTATCTTCTTTCAACTTTAGTGTTTTGGGGATCATGTATACCTCTCTCCAAAAAGTCTCCACCTCGTTGGGCTTGGGTAGATTTTTGACAGAAACACGGTGATCATTGAAGACATATATATATATATATATATAACTTCGGTTTCAGTTTTGATTCCATTGGAATAGAACTGAAGGGCCTATGACAAAGCCACCGAACGCGTCCTCGGGTTGCGGATAGAGGGTCCCTGTACCAAGAGTTTCTGCTGTATATGGTTACAATAATTAATAAGCAGTCGCGGACAATTGTCCAGGGATGGTCCCGAAGGAATAACCCCTAAACGGAGGCGTGACAACCGTGCCGAAAGCTGAATGGCACCTGGGTGAGGTGTCTTAAACGGTGACTCTGGGATACCGGGCGACCTCTCAGAGTATGCAGCCTTATCCTTGCATGCGGGGCTCTAAAAGGATGGACGAACCGTTTCCCTAGCTGCTCGTGGGAACAACAATGACGCCACCAAAACACCCAAAAGTTGTCAATGCGGTTCAAACCGATCGAACGCGCAGAGCACCCGACAATGGGTCGGCGAACAATGCCGATAATCCTAGAGTTCGGGGTGCTGAAAATAATTTAGTTGGAAACACGACGACGATCCGGCGAAACGTCCACATTGAGTGGACGAATAAACTCACGGATGACTTGCTAGACTGCTACAATGCCAGCATTATCCCTGTTCACCGAGGCTTTATGGCGCGTATGCATACTCTGTGGTGCCAAAAACACCCAGAGCTTCAGCACGTTTCCATTCAATTGTTGCGAAATCAACGTGCCTACCTCTGTAAAAATGGATATGTACGCGGAGCGCTTCCCCAACCGCTGCTTGATCAAGCTGCAGCCGGAGATGAGGAAACGACATTAAGACGAACCGCGGGAAACAGGCTCAGTTTATGGTGCTGCGAGAGCTTTGGCTGATTCAAATCGAAGGATCAAACCTGCGATGGATCAAAAGACCAAAAGACACTTACATCAACTGAACAAGAAGATTGGATGGGCAAGACAGAATGCGTCCCGTGTTCAATGTGTGATTGACTACATAATATCTGGTAGACCCTTCACGGAAAGGCTTCGAAAGTTCGCCCAAGAACTAAGGATCTTGAATCACACACTAAACAAGTCAAAGCTGCTGACAATCAAGCAGCATATTGTTGACAAAATACGGCTGTTATCTGACGCAAGGAGAAGAATGCAGAAGAGGGAGAGATGGATCAGGGAGAATCAACAGTTTCTCGCTGACCCATCTCGCCTGTTCAATGATCACCCTGTTTCTGTCAAAAATCCACCCAAGCCCAACGAGGTAGAGACTTTTTGGAGAGAGGTATACAAT
>CAKNWW010044188.1:0-18089 GCA_932074435.1 Andricus kollari
ATAACGCTTTAAATTCCAAATTATTAATTATTGTTTCAAAAACATTCAAAACATAATAAAAAAATTGCTTCAATGATGCACATTCAAATATTTCAATTTCTAAGTATCCAATTTGAATGCACGTGATTTGAAGCAACACAATTTCAATTTGTTTGAGTTCCAAATGATCCAATTTGCAAGATTCAATATCTTAAAAAATGTCAAATATGAATATTTTTAAATTGTGCTGATTTGGCATTTTAATGCGGAGTCAAAAACTTCAATATCATATTTAAGCTTATTGCTGTTTCGTTTATTTCAATATTTTGTTTGTTATTCGAAATATTACTTAACCTAAGGTTATCTGAATTGGAACTTTTTGAATTTTCCTTGGGTGGTGGGAAAGTACTAAGGATGTTTTTCTTTTCCCTTTTAGGTTCGCGATTGTTTATCCATCGTGGGCGGCACTGTCTTTAGGGGAACTCTCTACAAATAGGTGGCCCTTCGATGGGTCCTTGGGCGTCTGGCCATTCTATGGCTCTTTCAAAGTGGCTATTGTAAGTGTGAATTTGATTTTATGTCCATATTGAGTGTTCTGGAAGTATAGGTGATAAAGGTTTGTACGTTTTTTCGTTTACAGCGCTATTATATGCACCCCATGACGGAGTGCCTATCCCTATTGCAGGGTATCGGGTTAAAGACGGGGCATCGGGTACCAGAGATGACGGTTTCCCATCGGTAGGTAGTGGTTCTCAATCGTGGCTTTAATGATAAATTGCAAATAATCTTATATGTACAGTGAGGCACGTCACTGATATGTTTTTTCAAAAAAATTCCCTTTTTTATGTTTAGCAGACTGCCCAGGTTCCCGCCAGCGGTTGGTTTCCAGACCCTAGATCCAGGGTATGAGCTCATGTGCGTTCAGTGCCACTATTTTAGTGTGGAGGGGAAGCCCCTCATCAACATTCACTGAAACTTGGTAAGAACCTTAGTACCAACTTTCTCTTCTCCCTCGCCATTCCTTTTTTTCGAAAGATCTATAAACACCGCTTTTCTTGTACGGTTGCAGCGTCGCTCTCAAGAAGTAACCCGCGCCTAAGTTCCCGCTGGTGAAGAGGGGTACCAGCTCCCAGGGGCCCGGTCGTGTCCGGAGGACGATCCGGAAGAGGACTGGTTCGCCAGATGCGACTAGTGATCACTTTTAGCTGCCTCGCAATGGAGTTTTAAATCAAAAATCATTTAGTAGTCTGATTATATATAATTTAACAATTATTTACAAAATTCAGAACTTTAGTTTTCTGCGCCGGGCCGCTCCTTCCATTTGCCAACCAAATTAATGAAAATTTGGTAGTCTCACATTCAGCATAAAAAAAATATTTGAGCATGTGATATTGAATTACATCAAGGAACTTTTTTGACGTTCTCAATTTTTTCTTCTCTTTTTTTTTACTTTTTGATTTGCTAAATATGAAGATTTCTCTCTTTTTTTTCCTTCCGGTAGTTGAAAAAAGCTTACGTCTCTAGCGAAATGACAACATTTCTTTTCCATTCACACACACAAACGCACAGTATAGATAAACTTAATTGTTAGAATGGCTGCAGCGTTGGCCTGGGTAGTAGGACAGTTGGATTCTTTGTCGTTGAATTAGTGTGCGGCGTTGTTAGGACCGCAGTTCTAGGTGGTACGACAGGTGTCTTCTCACAAGCAGAGTTACTCATGCTTCTTGATAAGCTCTGGATCGTTGAAGGATGTTCTATTTCTACGCTGGTTTCTTCTAGGTTCGCTGAAGATTGTTCATCATCGTCTTTGGCGTGGTTGGTGCTGGAATCCTCTCGAGATGTCTTATGACTAGGACATCGAATTTTTACAATTCCGGCCTTGGCCCGAGGGCAGCAACAGCAAATGCTTGATCCTACGACGAGCAAGGCAAGGCCGACATAGGAACCATTGGATCGATATCAGGTGATGATCCCTAAATCGATGTTGTAGGTTCATCTCGTTCAGCTTTTGTTCCAATTCATACAGGGATTTCTCATTTTCAGCAAAGGCTTCACCTTCAACGGAGGTATCCTTTAGGGGTATCCTTTAGGGGAATAGAGCCATCCATTCACAGAGTCAATTGAAACCCATTCCGATTCTTTGCTATAGGTCATTCGGAGGTTACACTTACGAAGGACCTTTGTCGAAGGGCTTAAGAGAAGTTCGCTTTCGCGCGATCGATACTTCGTGTTTTCGTTAATAGATGAGTTGTTTTTGCAAATCATGTAATATGAAGTCCTTGTGCATGATTCTATCTGTTGATGAATCATTAAGATGTGTGTCCGTTGGGATTCTCACACGGCAATGTGGTAAAATTTCGGTAGGATGTAAGCACTTCCTGAAGCATTCCCCAGTACTGATTGAAACACTGGTACCGGATGCAATTGGTACATTAGGTGGTAGGTGTGTTCCAATAATGGAACATCCACAAGTATACTTTGGATTTCCTTTTTGTAGAATGCTGTGATGGTGACGACGCTGGATAACTCCTCAAGATCTACCTGTGGTCCTGAGATCCGAAAGTCGTCTCTAGGGTGATGATCCTGGATATCCCGATAGATTGACTCCAACTGCTCAGATGTTAAGAGGGAGATATGCATTCGCCCCTGGCGGGATGTGTGGACGACCTCCAGGATTCGGTTTGCAGCGCGGATGTAGTCGTCAAGGCTGGCATATACTGCGTTGAGCACGTGAGTCAATTTTTCGGCGTGCTTCAGTTCAGCAAATGCTCGCGTGAGATTTTTCCAGTCTTAGGTTGTTTTGGGACATTTGACTCCGAGATGTGAGTACACTCACGGTAATCCCAAATGAGGGATTCTTAGGCAAGATTCAAGTTATCGAGACCTTTCACTTGGGTCGATTTACTAGAGCTATCAAGCTTTTTCTCTTGAATCGATTTGTCAAACAGAGAAAATGATTTTTCAAGGTCTTGCCTCATCAACTTCTTTCGAAATTGTTGAGCCTGATTAGTTTCTTCTGCGTCCGTACTTTCTTCGTCTTCGCTACCGGCAACCGGGGTGATCACATCGATTATTGCAGATTCGGGGGCTAATATTGCTGGATAATCAATACCTTCCCCAGCCCATTTATCGGTCGTTTGCTTCCCATTTTCTGATCCATTCCGTGGCACTATTAATGAAGAACTTTGAGTGAGTTTTTATTCTCAATTCCTTTGTTCCTGCTTCGTGTGCCTTTTGAGCAGCTACCGTCGCTGCTGCAATCAAGGCCGCGTTGTTGGTCTGGCGGCCTGAGATTGATTCAGATACGTTTAGATGTTGATTAGGTCCGAACCACACGCCTATCCGAGTCCTTGCTTCTCCAATATCGTGGCGACATGCCAGGTCAATGTAAGCATCTACTTAGGAGTCTTTTAGGGGTGGAATCCAGGAGTTTGGAGCTAGGATCCTTGCAAAAGCACTTTGAGGGGTTGAATTATTCCTGGGAGCAGGAGTAGGAAGCTTAAGGTTCGTTAGTACGCTACGTACTTTACGAAACACCGGGGCATCGGAAGGGTCATTGCTGTCGTCGCTCGATGATTGCTGGCTTGAATATTCGCTTGAAGGTTCATTGTCCTTAGTTAGAGCTGTGCTGATCTTTCTTCGCCTCACTAGCCGTTTGCCAATCGAGCTTTCATCAAGTTCCGAATTCTCGGCTTCCTTTGGAGGTACGTACGTTGCTTCTGAGTCTTCAGAGACAGCGTCTTTCCTAGGTCTCCCACGAGGTCTAGTGGTTGCGCCGGTAGGAGTCGGTTCTTGTTTTATGGCTGTAGCCTTAGTTTTTCGGAGCGAAATGATGGCCTGGGATCGAGTTTACCTTGGCCCGCATTATCCTTGAAGTGCCTCAGCGCGTGAGGACCAGTACTGATGGATTTCGTACCCTTTTTAATGTCCTTTGCTAAAGAAGAGAGCTTAGAGGGCGTGTCAGAGTCATCTTCTAAGTCCAAAGACTCAGTGAACGCCTTGTCCATCACAGGGTTCCCTGATAGGGCTTAAACCGCCCGATTTACTTTGCTCTTTTTATATTCAAATTTGTACTGGTAGTTTTGGAATTTATGCCGCCAGTGCAATAATCTTGCCCCTGGATTGGCAATGTAGTTTATCCAATGAATCAGCTTGTATTCGCAAGACAGTATAAATTCTCCACAATATAAATATGGTCGGAAATTTTCCAATGATGTGTTCTTTGCAGAGACAGTTACACAATTTCCTATAACTTTCGCTTTGTTTTGTGCCCCATTCCCATTTTGCGTCCTTTTTAAGGAGACCTGATCAGGGTTTGGCTAGTTTAGCATAATCCTTTATGAACCAACGATAGTAGCTTGACAGCCCCAGGAACTGGCGAATATTTTGAACAGTAATGGTAGGGAAATTTCTTATCGCTTCTATTTTGGCAGAGTTGGGTTTTAACCCATCGCGGAAAATTACATGACCCAAATATGCTACTTCCTTTTTCAAATGTTCGCATTTATCTGGTTGAGTTTTCAGATTTGCCGCCCATAGCCTATAGAATAGTTTCCTTGCCTTTAAATCATGCTCTTCTAGATCCTTTGAATGAACCACAATGTCGTCCAGGAGACAAATACTTCCATACCGTGCATACCTTTTAGTACAGTGCCCACCAGGCACTGAAACGTAGCTGGTGCGTTTGTTATTCCCGTGGGCATTCTTAGACACTCGACGTGCCCGCGAGGAATTGAAAAGGCGGTCTTCATCCGATCGTCAGGATGAGTTGAGACTTGGTGAAATCCACTGGCTAAGTCGAATTCGGAGAAGTATTGGGCGTCTCCTAAGTGTTCAAGGATGTCTGTGATGTTGGGTAACGGATAAGCGTCTCCGATCACCTTTTCATTGAGTGCCCTAAAGTCGATAACGACCCTCCATTTCCTTTCTCCTGAAGCATCAATGTGAATCATCTGTGAAAAATCTCTGCCAAATCCTCGACCCAATTAAGCACGTATCATTTCACTTCGGAATTTAGGTCAGAGATATGTAGGCTTTCCGTAACTCTTGTAACGCGGTCGGCATAGGAATCTCCCAGGTCCTTTTTTGAGTCCTTTACCAGATGTTCAGATTCAGAATTGGTGGACTCGTTCTCAGGGTAATCACAGAAATCGTAAGGGATGATTGTCTGGGGAGGAATTGATATTTCGACGTCTTCTTCGAGGGTGTTAATAGCGAGAACGTGACATCTTCCCTTTTGCGTGGAAACGGCAGCCTCACCCAGATACAGCCCTTCAGGAGTGTCGATCCTTGGTAGGTATCCTTCCTGGATCTCCGAATAAAGAACGTCTATTACCATAGGTTGCCTAGTTCTTGTCTTGATTCTCAAGGTTCTAGGAAAAGGCTTAATTTGTGGTGTTAACATTATTTTAGCTTCCTGAGACTCTTCGTCAATAAACGGTATTGGGTTTTTTGGATTTGAGACCCAGACTAGAGAATGGTGCCGGAATGATATTTGTGCCTGTTCCTGCCTGAGGTAAGGTCTTCCAAGCATTCCGTCCGGAAATATTGGGAACATGGCCTCTGGTGAACATGGCCTCGAGGGCGTCATGTTTTCTGGAGGTTTTCCATACCTCTCCCATGAATTGTTGATTCCCACGCCATTATCGGTTAGGTACCCCTGAGGGAAAGGGAGTGCTGAAAAAGGTGGAGGATAAGGATATTGATAGGGAAGGTTCGGAGGGTACTGTGGTGGATAGGGATAAAGATATTCAGAGGTGTAAGGGACATATGGAGCTGGGTACTTAGAAGGAGCCGGTGGTTGATAATTCGATCGACCAGTGCTCGAGCTTGACCCAATTCTTGTTGTGCCCTGCGCCTCCCTCTTATATTTTCTTGCCATATGTCTTGAGTAAGGACTAGGTGAACGCGACCGTTCGTCGACATTTTCCTTTGACCGAGATATAGGGCAGGAAGAAAGGTGGTTCTTAGCTCTCTCCAGTTGTTTCTGCCTTTCGTCAATATGTAAGGCGTGGTAGAGAGCTTCAACAAGATCCTTGGAGTTCCTAGTATCTACGAAAGTAGACATCTCATCTGGAAGGCCCTTGACAAACGCGTCGAGTGCGATATCCATCACTGGACCCATTATGATGCTAGTTTTTCTCGTTTCATCAGGAAGTCCCGAGTGGTAACTTTTGGTATACTTTTCTTCGATCGCATGCCTAGTACCACTTAGTAGACCTTGCACCCTATCGTAGTAGTCCCTTACTGTCTCATTTTGACGCATACGGAGATTCACTGTGTTCTCGGAGTACCATTGGTATTTTTTATAGGGGCAAACCGTTTCTTTAAGTGGGCGACTTAATCGTTTATTTTGTTAAAACGCTATCCCTAACACTATCACGGGAAATTCTGCTGCAGTGACATGCATTCCAGTACTGAGGCCATTGCTGCAACCGTGTCAACATTCGTACTTTGATTTGGGATAGTGATGTTGGAATTAACTCCGTGAGGTAGGTACTTCTAAAGTGCTCTCCATCATCACTCCCGTTGTTAGACAACTTGGGCAATGAAAATTTAGTAAAGGGGTTGATTGACAAAAAGTGCATGTTATTTTCTCAGCTTCGAGCTAATTATTCAGTGCAAAGTTACTCCATGCACCGTAAACAATCGATGTACTACCAGTAATTCCGCAATCCCTTGGAACTGCCCGAGCCCTAAATTAGTGTTATCGGAGATGACATGAAAAGGGAATCCTAATCCTTCAATTGAAAGCTCTACGAGTCCTTTTCTTGTTAGCACCAGGCCATCAAAGGTGATTTTGAATTCTTGGAAGTCGAGGTACGGAATTAATAACCAATGTTCCGAATGTAATTATTGGCGGTATTACTTCTACAGCCTAATAGTGCTGTTTCTTGGATTTTCTGAGAAATTAGCCTGAAATGAGTCAGCACGGGTGGCTTAGAAACGGGCTCCATATTAGGCTGGGGCGAAAAACCAACATTGTGCGTCCAGGAAACGCCTGGGTGCGGACAAGTGGCCCAGTCCAATCCCAAACTCAGCGCACTTTTAAATTTTGAAATCGGATAATATCTTCAGTCTGTTCTTTGAGGGTGAAATCTCGAAATTTCACTAAAAAACATTAAAATTTAAGGTTTTGCAAAAATGGGCTTAAAATCGATACCAATGCCTTCCATGGGTGACTTTACGATGAAAAGTCATCAGAAGGTACTTAGAGGTCCGTACCGAGTCGCCAAAGTCATCCCATGCCAATCCTCATGGAGGGGGAAATGGCTCAAAATTGCGAATTTTCGAGTAAAACGCCTAAATGCTTGTGCATTTCCTGGGTCATGTATGTCTACGAGCACACGAGTATCTGTGCCATGGAGCATGCCTTCTATCTTGACCAAAGAGGTAAAAGAATCATGGGAATCGCCAGCGTAGATGTCTCTGAAACAAAAAAAAATACATAAGAGAGTAGAACGTAACGCAAAACAGGCAGACTTGAACGGGGAGAGGGTGGGGAAAGCGTTCCTACTGCATCGGCCTCCACATCAACGGGCTGCGGCATATTTAAGCTCATCTGTGCTCCCCGCTGCCAATCGAGCAGGTATGATCTCCCCGAAATTTCTCAAGAAGTACCTGAGTGTGTAGTCATAGATAAAAGTAAGATAAGGCGCGATAAAATTAAAATAAGCTCCATGATGAAGGAGGAATCACGCCATGAGGATTCTATTCGTGGCTTATACTTTGATAGTCGGAAAGACGAAACATTGACAGCCTCCGGATTTATTAAGGAGGAACACATATCGAGCCATGCCCAAGATGAGTGTGCTTCTATTTATAATTACGTAACAACAGAACTGAATGGAAGTTTCGATGCAGTGGTAGTCGTGGGCTGCGACGGTACAAATTCGAATACGGGCTGGAAGGGAGGAAACATTCGTCTACTAGAGGAACGACTTGATCGTCCCTTGCAATGGGTTGTCTGTCTATTACATTTCAATGAGCTACCGTTCAGAAGTCTTTTCGTATTTATTGACGGACCTACCTCTGGTCCGAACAAATACTCAGGGCCAGTAGGGGGACAACTTCCAACTTGTGAGACCCTCGATGTTGTAAAGTTTAAACAAGTTGAGTGTGACTTACCTGAGATTGAGCCCACTGATCTCAGCTCAGATCAAAGGTATCTTTATGAGAAATCAGATGCTATACGGTCTGGAGCGTGCTCTCCTGAGCTGGACTCCCGGTAGGTAGGCCCCATCAACATGGCTCGCTGGCTAACAACTGCAAATAGAATTGTGAGATTATACATAAGAACAAAAGGACCCACAAAGAAACTGCAAGTATTAGTTGAATACTTACTCACAGTATACTTACCTCAGTGGTTCCACATCAGACGGGATAAGTCTATCGCTGATGTGAGTCGGCACCTCTTCCAAGCAATCAAATTGTTAAGGGTTCTTCCTCTGAAGTACCGAAATGTGGTAAACACTTCCATTAAGACAAACGGCTTCTGCGCCATGCCAGAAAATATACTTCTTGGAATGGTAACCGACCCTAGGCTTACCATTCGCCAAGACGCACTCACAAATATCCTGGAAGCAAAACAGAAGCAACAGAAAACTGTTAGATACAATATTGTGCCAACAATTAATTTTGGAGCTAATGATTACACATAAATTATTGATTGGGAACAGACAGATGTTTCACTTACGGTACCTCCAGTTTTAATTCCTATAACAAAGGATGAACTTACCGCTAAGCTATCTATGGCCGATGGCTTGGTATCAGACTGGGACTTTACATCTTTCCCTTGTCACACAGTAGCGGTGGAAAGAACTGTTAGACTGGTAACAGAGGTGGCCAGACAAGGCATCAGTCCCGACGCTCGGGACCGACAGATACCCGCCACACTTCTTTCTCGAAAGACTGTCAACTGATTTGACACAAAGAAAGACTTTGTGGGTGTAATTAATGACTCTGAGACTTAAATAAGCTCGTTCTACATATGGTTGGTTGGTTGGGTAGGGCATGGGTGGAGCCCGATGTGCAGCCACCTCCACGTGGTGGGCTCTGGGTCACTCGAAGTAGTAGAACTCAGTGAGCTAGGAGCTGTACAAGTATTTAAGCGTTTTACTCGCAAATACGCCATCTTGAGCGATTTCCCCCTCCATGAGGATTGGCATAGGGTGACTTTGACGACTCGGTACGGACCACTAAGTACCCTCTGATGACTTTTCATCGTAAAGTAGCTCTTGAAAGGCATCGGTATCGATTTTAGGCCCATTTTTGCAAAACCTTAAAATTGAGTGTTTTTTAGTGAAATTTCGAGATTTCACCCTCAAAGAACAGACTGAAAATATTATCCGATTCCAAAATTTGAAAGTGCACTGAATTTCGAATTGGACTGGGCCACTTTTCCGCACCCAGGCGTTTTCTGGGCGCACAATGTTGGTTTTTGACCCCAGCCTACTCCATATCTACCACATAAGGGGACATTAGTCAACTTCGAATGAGGTTGACTTCCCTTATAACCTTGACTACATGATCCTACTATTAATTGCATGGGGTATCCATGCAGTTGACACAGGTGTTCTATTACTTGTAGTCATGCAATCCCTTTTATTTGAGCTGCCCCTATTGGTGTTCCATCCGAAATGACGTATAAGTGGAAGTCCGCTCCTACGATCTCCACGCCCAACTCTCCTATTATCGTCAAGGTGATGTTACTGAACGCAACTTCGCATTCGGGAATCGGGTGGTAAGGGCAATTCAAGCTACCTACGTCGATGTAGTTGCCGTTCGTATTCCAACTAAAAATTAGCTCAGCAATTCCTATTTGGAAATCGTCGCCGCGCAACTGAATTGTGGGAGGCAGTCGCCTTTCTGCTGGTCACGTAAGCTTGTTTACGAATGGGGACATTGAATCGACATTTTTGTAAACAGGGTGTGGAGAAGACGGCAAACCAGAATTCTTTTTTCTCTGGCTTTCCTGGATCAACGTCGTTCCTATCCTAGGGTTTCATCTTCTGATCCTAGGATTACGGTATCGTCGTCAGAAGAATCGCTATCTATGAGTTCCACCGTGGGGATTATTACTTTTCGTTGAGGGTGGTTTTCCTCTCGAATTGCACGCCTTCATTGTTGGAGGGCTTCTTCGCGTTCTAAAGCAATCGTCAAAATTTGCAAATTTGGATTTTCAAGGACGCGTTGGTGTGTCAAAACGCGCGAGAGTAAAATCGTGAGGCGGGGAGTGAGATGGATGTATTGGAAAGTGAGAGAAAGGGAGTGGAAGGTAGCTTATGCTCGGCCGGGACACATCGCGTCGTAGCCGAAAGTGCACTATCGAGTAAGTAAGAGACAGAGGGCACCCGAAGCCTATACCTTGGCGTAGGAACGAGTGAGTAAGATACTCGCGTGTGTGTCGTATGCGAATGCTTATGTCTTGAATATGTTCCTTCTTCCTTGGGCTGATGAAATTGTGTCGGTCGCTCTTTTTTAGTCATTCTCTACAACCTACAATGCTCACTCATTTATTCTTTATGAACGCATTGTATAAAATTAGGACATTCGTACATCCACGCATGCATACATTGTGTAGGGCTATAATTCCATCCTAGTTTTTATTTAAGATTGAACAGAAATCTTTTTCTTTCCTGAAACCTTTATCATGCGCATGTGGTCTAATTTTACATTCTTATTGTAAAAGATTTCTTTGTCTCGAAGCCAGCTCGCTGACTAATTAGTCTAGATCTCAGAAATGCAACATGATCGATCCTATCGCAAGCTTTAGGGTTACACGCGTTGTGAGGTGCAATGCTCGTAGCATTAAACATCAAAATAAGCCAAATTCGCATATTTCACAATATTTTGAGGCCGAAAATATTTTTTGATAATTCGAACACATAAAAGAAGTTGTGTACTGCATCGATATATGTACCTGTGCAGAATAAAACAAATATAAAATTATCTTATGTTCTGACATTAATGTTAAAGTAAAGATTGTTGGTAAAAAGTATGAAAATGATCATATTTCTTGTTCGTTTCAACCAAATATTTTTTTTTATCTCATTTCGCATGAATTTAAAATGTTCCATAGTTCTATCAGACTTACATCTACAGAGTTCAGACTACAGAAAAAAAGATCTCATGCCCACATGTTGATGCTAAACTGTTGGCCCAACTTTGGGCCAGCGTTTGACCGACATAGGGCGCAGTAAGGTTACTTGACTGGTTAATATCATGCCGACAGTTGGGTGAACCTCAACCAGAGTTGCCAGATCGGAATGTTATGGTACTTTTAGAACGATTCGCAAGAGTCCATGCGACTGTTGGTTCAACTTCGGTCTAGAGTTAGACCGACGGTCGGGCATAGTAGTTATCAATAGTTGGGCTGCTGTCAACCAGAGTCAAGCCGACCGTATTTGTTTGGTCATTTAAAAAAATGTGCCTACAAAAAAATGTGCCTTCAAAAACATGTGCCTAAAATGTGCGAAAAATGTGGGACGAGAAACGTTGTAGATTAAGACTCGTTTTTGAATTTTTTTTTAACTTTCCCTTTTGTGAATTTTACAGCAAAAAGCGCCCTAATCGACACGACCTAGCCATGCTAATTGAAGGTTAGCTTTCGCACGGCCATTTTCATTTTGTTTGGACACCTGAATCCCAAACATAACATTTTTTGATGTGCTATATATTATGTACTCTTGAAATTTATTGCTGTGTTTACCATGTATTTCTGAAATGCATTTGTATGTGTTGAGAAATGCTTACTTGATACTATGATTTTTTTATAACATGCATTTTGTGCAATTGAATATTTCTGGTATTTTATAATTATTTAGTGAAGAAGTTATATTGAGTTAGGGATTTCAGGATTCCATGAATAGATTCAGGATTTATATATATATATTGCAACAAGGTTTTCCAATTTTAATCCGTGTGCACCACGGCTAATCACGTGTCCTGGCCGAGGATGGCCCAGAATTGTAAAACCCAGTTACTTTTGTTTAATAAAAAACTTTTAGGCTGCCACTTACCTGCGGCTGCGACACAACTACCGTATTTTACCGAGTTCGTGAGTCGCACTCTTTCGACAACGAACAACCCACGAAGCTCGTTGAATTTTTATTATTACAGGCGCCAGGTAGGTTTCCCTACCAGAGCCCCGTTGGCGCCGGTCTTGTCGCAACCACTAGGTCCGATCACTAGCTCGTTCGGATGCACGAGAAGCGGGGTGAGATCGGTGGAGTGAGAGAAATTACGCCCGAAAGTGACGATAATAATTTTTTCAATTTATGAAATCACTTTATTAAAAATATCGAATATTAATTCAAAACAAAAAGATTAATGAAGCTAACACACCAAGTTTATGAAATCGCGGACATCAAAAGTGGTTGAGAAATTGCCAGAGCACTTTGTCGGCTACAAAATGGCCGACCGAGACGCCCGCGCTTGCACCACGTCACTTGATGTGCATTGCGCGTGCCTATACCCACGGGTCCTTTGAGGAACGCCCGCCTCAACTATCTATAGTCGGGCTTTGAGTCGGGTGTGCCTCACTCCCGGGTGTCGCGAGAGTCTCGGCCAACCCTACACTTAAATCCACGCACGTGGTCCCGACGGTCACACCGCGCGAGGTCGAGAAGCAAAACACTGAGCACATCAGAAAACTATCGAGGCCACTTACCTTATAGCCATCTTGTGTACGTGGCCTTGTTTCCGTCCATCCAGGCTATTTTTGTTTTCCTCTGGGTACTCTAAATACTATACGGAATTTCTAAAGTGCTGTAAATGTTGAATTTCGCGAGGATTATTGCAATTTCTTCGATATTTCGGAAATTTTTAAAGGATACGTTTAAGATTTCGTAAATATCGTCGGGATTCCATTTAGAAGTTCAGAATTATTCTAGAATTTTCGGGATTTTAGTGAATATTTTAGGATTTTCGCAATTTCAGAGAATGAACTTCGCGAAACCTTTAGTACCTCAAACTCAACACCAACGGGGATGACATGACAATAAGGTGGCGCCTAGTTAGGTTCCACTAACATTGTCGTCATATGCATGAGACATGGAGGAAAGTGGAGAGCGAGACTGAACAGGCGAGATCGAAAGGCTTCGCCTTTCGCGTAACGTTACGACGGCACCCCCACCATCGACTCTCAGCGCCCCTATGAAAGCATCGCGCGTTCAGACAACCGTTTTTTACCGGTTACGATACGCTCGTGATTACGGAACCCTTTTTCACAGCGACATCGAACGTTAATAGTGTAACCTTTGCACGGAGTCTAGCAAACATAGTTACGTTCTCTCCGCTCACACATACCGCACCCTTATACACACTTGCGAGTCAATCTACTATGATTCCTTCAGCTTTTCCGGAAGTATTTCAGTCGACATGAGTTGGAATGACTCCTTCTACAGCACGGTTACTTTGCCTAATAATATTCTATTTTTGGATTTATTTGTACCAATCGATTATCTCTTTTGCACTGATAATATTCCCTACAGTTATCTGGATGATCGAATTAGAGTTCAAATGTCCTCTCTTAGCTCAGATCGAAGAATGCCGGAAGGGCAGTTCCTTATCAGATGAGGATCTTTTTAGAGTGCTCCCGTTTTTATTAAAACCACCCGTACAACACTGGTATTGATTTCACCGGGAAAAATGGGGTACGTGGAACAATTTACCATCGCTTTTAGATGTAGATATGGGGGAATAAATTTCCAAATGCGAGTTAGGGACGAGGAGCGTAAAATGACACAGGGTCCAAATGAACCTATAGCAGACTATCTGCTAAACGTTCGCTTAATATTTCAATATTATGATCCTCCTATTTCTGGAAGGGAACAGTTGCAAATGGCAATAAATAACTTACATCCTAAGTATTTAGATACCCTTCCTAAAATTGAGCGGGATACTTTCGAAAAATTAGAAGATGCTAAAGAAAGGTTCGAAGCATTTAAGATGATATGTAAGGCGTATTTACCTTCTCCATCTACCCAAGATAGGGTTTTGCCCAAATTCGTCTACAGTAAGAATACCGGCAAGTCAAAAGGGGTGGCCTCTACCGAGAATGACCCAACAATCTCAGACAAAGGGAAAACGGGATGAGCGGAAACAATAAGAAAAATAATAATAAGCGAGGCGGTACAGGTCGTAATAAAAATAACGATTATAAAAACGACCCAAATGCGATAGGTGTGAATTCTCTAATGCCAGCCCTCTTAGTATGCACTAGCGCTGTGACTGCTTTAAAACTAAGAAGGTTTTTTGCCATAGTTGTTGCCAACTTGATCTAATTTCTACGAACCGTGGCAGCTGTTTGTGACCCAGGTCGGAAAACGAATAGGAGTGAGTGACTCTAGGGTCTGATCAATCGCCCTTTCTTTGCTCAGGCCCCTCAGATTCTATTAGAACAAGTAAATACAGTACTTGACGATAGGCGTCTGTTTATTACAGTTAGCGTCGATGGTCAGTCGCTATACGGACTCTTCGATCTATTCTCGTGTTCTACCTATATAGATAAGCCGTCCTTTGGGAAATTTTCAAGTTTGCTTAAGAAATTAGCGGGTCAATCACGTCCGGGGATTATGTACCGTAACGGGGTGATCGAAGAAATAGGCGGATTTCGTTTTGCACCAACCTTCGATTGTGAAGTCTTATTTGGTCATGATTTTGTCGAACTGTTTGATTTGGACGTTATATTTGAACCTCGTATTTAGAGAATCGGTAAAAGTATTTGGCGAACATATCATGGGCAAGAAATCGGTTCTGAAGCAACCTTGCCGCCGGAAGCATCAGATAATCGTGTAGAAGCTGCTGATATTTCTCTGTCTTACATAGACGTACAAGCCTGTGCTGGCATAAAGGAATGAAAGCCTTCGGAGGTTAAGCATTTAGACGATTTTCTTAAAAGAAAAATTCCTCCTATGCCAACCAAGCTTCCTGCTGCATATATGGTGGAACTCCATATAGATATTCAGGGACGTCTTATAACGGCCAAGAAAGAAGCGTACTCAATGAGAAATATTACCACAATTTTAGACAAGCTTTCGTCCGCAGGATATATTTCTAAGATTGACCTCAGTCAGGTCTTTCATGAGATTCCTGTCTTCAATGAATATCAAAAGTACACTGTTTTTCCAGTACCGGGCAAGAGGCTTTATCACTATAATCGTATGTCTTTTGGGTTATCGGGAGCACCAGCAATGTTTCAGCGATTCCTAGTTCGACTGATAACACCGGAATTTGAGCCTTATGCATTCGCGTACATGGCTGGAATAATTGTAGTCAGTGAAACCTTTGAAGAACACATTCATTTGTTAGACAAAGTCTTGGATGTAATCATCATTGTCGGACTTACGGTCAATCCCGATAAAAGTGAATTCGGTTGTAGTCAGGTACGTTATCTCGATTGTTTAGTGGATAAAACAGGAATGCAACCGGACGCGGATAAAATCGAGCCGATAACATCTTATCCGGCTCCTACTAATTTGCGTTAACTGAGACAATTTCTGGGTATCGTCTCGTGGTATAGGCGATTTATAAAGGATTTCGACCAAAAAGCAGAACCATTCTATCAATTATTAAATAAAAATCGAAGTTTCGAATGGGGGGAAGATCAGGAAAAGGCCTTCCAAGAATGAAAATCCGCTCTAGATTCCGCTCAAGAATGCTTAGCAGTAGTATGGGTGGTAGAAAACTTTAGACCGTATCTGGAAGGGTGTTACGTTATAGTGATAACGTATCACAGTAGTCTCCGATGGCTCTACCACTTGAGGGATGCTACTGGGAGATTGGGTAGCTCGGCCCTTAAATTATTGTAGGGCTATTACCATGTATTAGACGCGCTGTCGCGCATGTTCGAGTCAGAATCTGAAGTGATATGTGCTATTGGTAAGACCGACAATTTTTGATTCACCCGAAGAACTAAATTAGTTCAGGAAATGCCGTATCAATTTCCCGATTGAAAACTAGAGGGCAATCGGTTGTACTATCATCGCCTAGGCTGCCTCACTGATCCATTATGGCCTGATTTTGACATGTTTACCAAATGGAAATGTTTACCAAATGGATCGAAATCGTGCCTCTGAGATAAGCCAATGCCGCGAGCATCCAAAAGTCATTTGAGGAAACTGTAATTTTTAGATGGGTAACTTCAGAGGTACTGTTCACCGATAATGGCACAGAGCTTGTGAAAAAACTAATTTCAAAGGCCGCGTCGGAATTAGGGATTAGGTACTCGACTAACCCACCGTATCATGCGAAAGCTAATCCGGTTGAGAGATTTAATCGCCTACTAAAACCCATGATATCATATTTTGTTAAGGGTGATCATCGTAGCTCAGATAAACATCTTCCCGGTTTCTCTTTTGCGTATAACACCGCCGTACATAGTTTAACTCATGTGTCGCCAGCGCTCTTAATTTTTGGTAGAGAGCCTAGACTGGCTAATCGCTGAGCAGACAGAAAGAGGGAGCGCCTGATTCAGTGCCAGTAGAAGTAAATGAATTAGAATATAGGATTAAGATATCAGCGGCCTTAAGTGATTTAGTCGCACATCACTTGGATATAGCATCTGATCGTCAGGCAAAGTATTATAATCGCCGCGGATGAGTCTGCACTGTGGACGGTCCAAACAATCCGAAGGCTCAGGGTTCACTCCTTCCGCCGTCAGTTCCGCCTGAACCGCGAGCCCTGGGAGCAGACAAATCGATTCCCATCGGCCGTCGGGATATGGCACGTAGAAGAACATTCGGTCTTAACATTCTTCGGAGACAGGAATCTGATGAAACGCCTGACTAAGGTCAATCTTAGAAATATATATAATACATATATAGTTAAAAGTTTGTCATAAGGACCACCGCAGGATTTCGCTGGGAGCAGGTGCTAATCCGAAAAATTGTACCCGCTCCCAGCGAAATCGCGGTAAAATTTCAGCTGCAACCACGTCTCACGACCGTGAGATAGGTGGTTACATATATATATATATATATATATATATAAGTTTATATAAGTTTCGGTTTCGATTCCTTTGGAATAGAACTGAAGGGCCTATAACAAAACCACCGAACGCGTCCTCGGGCTGCGGATAGAGGGTCCCTGTACCAAGGGTTTTTGCTAAATATGGTTACAATAATTAATAAGCAGTCGCGGAAAATTGTCCAGGGATGGTCCCGAAGGAACAAGCCCTAAGCGGAGGCGTGACAACCATGCCGAAAGCTGAATGGCACCTGGGTGAGGTGTCTTAAACGGTGACTCTGGGATACCGGGCGACCTCTCAGAGTATGCAGCCTTATCCTTGCATGCGGGGCTCTACAAGGATGGACGAACCCTTTCCCTAGCTTCTCGTGGGAACAACAATGACGCCACCAAAACACCCAAAAGTTGTAAATGCGGTTCAAAACGATCGAACGCGCAGAGCACCCGACAATGGGTCGGCGAGCAATGCCGATAATCCTAGAGTTCGGGGTGCTGAAAATAATTTAGATGGAAACACGAGGACGAACCGGCGAAACGCCCACATTGAGTGGACGAATCAACTCAAGGATGACTTGCTAGGCTGCTACGATGCCAGCATTATCCCTGTTCACCGAGGCTTTATGGCGCGTATGCATACTCTGTGGTGCGAAAAACACCCAGAGCCTCAGCACGTTTCGATTCAATCGTTGCGAAATCAACGTGCCTACGTCTGCAAAAATGGATATGTACGCGGAGCGCTTCCCCAACCGCTGCTTGATCAAGCTGCAGCCGAAGATGAGAAAACGACATTAAGACCAACCGCGGAAAACAGGCACCTTCTGAGAGATGATCACGATTTCAGGACAAGAAGGAACATTAACATGCAAATTGCTCAGTTTATGGTGCTGCGAGAGCTTTGGCTGATTCAAATCGAAGGCTCAAACCTACGATGGATCAAAAGACCAAAAGACGCTTACATCAACTGAACAAGAAGATTGGATGGGCAAGACAGGATGCGTCCCGTGTTCAATGTGTGATTGACTACATAACATCTGGTAGACCGTTCACGGAAAGGGTTCGAAAGTTCGCCCAAGAACTAAGGATCTTGAATCACACACTAAACAAGTCAAAGCTGCTGACAATCAAGCAGCATATTGTTGACA
>CAKNWW010044220.1:0-11655 GCA_932074435.1 Andricus kollari
ATCAGCGACCCGTGTCGGAGCGATGGTGCGGAACGAACGTACTGTTTGAATAAACAACATGGGAATTTCCTGATTGATCTAGAATTTATCTCTTCGCCTACATATTCCTTACTTACTTTTACCATAGGAATTCTTTGATTCTTTGATAAATAATTTTAATAGTAAGGCTCTATAAAATTGCTGACAAGTAATTGTAACGACACTATGGAGTTAACAGAAATCAAAAATTCCCACAGAAAATACTTCCGAATGTACAATTTTCCGAACTTAGAATTGACGAAACAAAAAAAAAGTTCCGAATTATTAAGTTGATGACTTAAGGTAGTTTTCGTGCAAAAATATAGATATCTGAAAAAAGAATTCTTCTATGATTTTAAGAATCAAAATAATATTACTGATGATATTTCAAATAAAAAACATTTTTTTTAATGAAAAAATTTTTAAAAAATGTATTTTAACATTGTTACTTGCAATTGAATTTTATTTTACTATCACGTCTTACCAATTTTAAAAAAATGGGTCAATTTTAATAGTGGCTTATTTTTTTTTAAAGAAAAAATTCTCTAAATCTCTATTGTTTCCAATTTTGAAAAAAATATGTGGCTGAAATCGTTAAAACAATTTTATACAAAGAACCTTTTATTAAAGCAAATAACTGTATTGGAAGATTATTTATTCACTTATTTTCTCAATTGGAAACAGTAAAGTTGTAGGAAATGTTTAATCCGAAAAATAAGCCCTGATTTAATAAAATTCAACCATTTTTAAAAAATTGGTACAAAAAATTAAATTACAAAATTTATGGTTAAAATAATTATTTTTCGTAAGTTTAAACTTTTTCCGTAAAACATAATTTTTTTCTTTTATAAGAAATGACTGATACTATCTCAAATTTTTAAATCATACAAACTTTTTTCCAGAGACCTGATTTTTGGCACGATAACTACCTTGAAAATTGCCGACCAACAAAAATTTCGAATTATAAATTCTTTCTTTTTATCTTATATTTTTATCACAACAGGTTTTTGAGAAAATTGAACCTGTACAATTAATATTTTGTGTGTGGTCCCGTGTAGTTAAAGAAAAAACGAAACATTTATTTCGGCAATTTTTTAATTTAAAAAGTTTGTTGGAAATTTTGAAGTTCAGAATTTTCTGATTAAAAAATTTGAAATCTTATCGGTAATTTTCAATGTCAGCAATATTATCTTTACTTTCCGAAATTTCTGTTGTCAGCAGTTCAGCAGTTTTATAATTCAGAATTTGTCTCAAGTCGGGAATTTTGTTATTTCGGTATTCTAAAAAATCAGTATTTTCATAATTCAGATCTTTAACGTCTTTTCGTGTATTTTGCCGTCAGAAATTTTTTTGCGTCATTTCTAAGTGTCGGAAAATGTTACATTCGGAAACATTTTCTGTCGGAATTTTTCATTTTCGGTGAAATTGGAAATTTTGACGTTTTTGAAAACCCCTCAATACTGTTGAAATGTTCTAAAAATGCATAGAAAACTCTTTTATCTTTTTAAATCCCTTATTGTAATCTGCTGATTTTTTTTGAAATCCTACGAATCCTTTAAACATAATGAAATCCTTCAACATCTCTAAAATGCATGAAATCCGTTGAAATCCCTCGAAAACCCTTGAGGTTTGATATAATTTAATTTATTATCTAAAATTCTATAGAAATCCACTATAATCCCTTGAACTTAGATAAATATCATTGATATCGTGAATAACTTTTTAAAATCCCTTGAATTAGAAGTTCCCTGAGATATGATTTGATGTAATTTATTCCCTAAAGTTCTCTAAAAAAAACTAATTGGAATCCTTGACATCTGATAAATATCAATGAAAACCTGAATACCTTTTTAAAATCCTTTAAAAACCCCTAAAATATATCAAATCAGTGAACTCTTGTAAAATCCCTAGTAATTATACAAAACTTGAGTCAAATTCTATAAACATCTTGAAATCTATAATATCTTTCCCTTAAAACATGATGCAATTTTTGGAAACTTCTGAAATCCCCTAATATCCAATAAAATCTGAAGGTATCCCTTGAAATTCCTTGAAACCCGCTGAAATTTAATAAAAGCTTTTGAATTCTGCTGAAATTCTCTAAAATCCTTGAAAATCTATCCAATGTTTTTAAATCCCTTAAGATCTATCTAGTAGGGGAGTGAGGGGTTGGGAAATAGGGGAAGTGAGGATGATTGAGTAGGGGTAGTAGGTAGGAGGTGAGGTGTGGGGAAGTAGGAAAGGGAAAAGAAGTGAGGAGATGGGTAATAAATGAGGGAGACGTAGGGATAATGCAGGGGAAAGCACGGAGAGGGATTGTAGAGGAAGTGGGAGGAGGGAAATCAGGGGGAGGAAAAGTAATGAAGTGAGGGTATAGGAAGTAGGGAAAGTCATGGGAGAGTGTGACTGAGTAGGGGATGGTAAGTCACAAGTGGGTAGGTAGGGAAAGAGGGGAAATAATTGGAGGGATAGTAGGGGGAGTGCGAGTAGGGGAAGTGAGGTGAGGGGTATTAGAGGTGGGAGACGTAGGGGAAGGGAGGAGTGAAGGGGGAAGTATAGGGAAGGGAAGTAGGCGAAACGAAGGGAAATAGGAGAGGGAAAGTAGGAGAGGGAAAGTATGGGTGGGGAGGTTTGAACAATTTAATTAACGTCTTATGAGGCTACCAAACCCTTTTTTGTAGGCGCGCGGTGCCTACTTTGACTCATTTTTTCAAAATAGTAGCAGGATCGTTGCATCGCTACGTAAAAGTGTCAATAGTAGCAAGAGTCCGAGGCCTGTAATGATTATGCAACTGACCTGCTCACTCTCCTTAGAACCAGTAGCTTTCGCCTGACAGTAGTTGACGCACGATTCATAAAGAATGCCCTTAATAATCAACTGAATTAGCCTATCGTTTTTTGCTGAAGTAACAGGATGAGATGGATCCGAGCTTTTCCTATCACCAGGTAGAAATTTCTCCACCAGGGGATGTACCTCCCGGAAGCACTGTACTCTAGCATTACTAGGATTCCAGTCTTTATACTGAAGGTGATCAGTGAGTCGAGGCAGAGTCAAGAGCAGGCAAAGACCGCTATACTCGTCTTTTGATGGTGCAACTTTTTCAATGTCATTGAGAACCTTGACAACTTCTTCCACGGCATTATCCACGCTACCATTCGTCCCGGTACCAATGACGTTGGCTTCGGATTTAATGCAGAGCAGTTCGACATATTTGTGTCTCATTATCGAGTAGGTAAACTTGCGCATATCGAAATCCGGCAGGGCTTCCAGTGGTTGAATAAACTCCAGGACATCATCCCACTGGCCATCCAGGATAAGCTGACGGAGGAAGAGGACATCATCGCTGAACTGGCCATTTATCACGCCCGTCTCACGTTCTAAGGATAATTGGGATATGTGAAGATCACGGCTGTGCAAAAACTCCAAGGTAAGTCGCACCACGTCCTCCTCGCGCAGCGTTAGGTGCGCTGCCGGCATCACGTACCGTATACGCAACCTGGAACAAATTAAATTTCATGAGTAGATGCTTTTCTCAACATAAAAATATTTGTGCTTTTATGGTTTTATGTTCTTAAAGTCTTGGAATTTTTCTATCGAAGAAAAGTCTTAGAGGCCATTCAAAAACTGCGTCACGGTATTTTGAACACTTTTTCCACCCCTCCCCTTCTTGGCCACAGATCATTACACAATGCTTGAGGTCACAAATACAAACACCCCATCCCCTTGAAGTCAAAACTTTTTCTTCGGTTTCATTTAATAAACGTATAAAACAAAGCGCCAAACATAGAAACACAATATATTGAGACTTCACAGCCAAAAATGGAAACTGGGGTAATTTTTCACGAATATACGGGAATAACAGGGGAATAAATTCTGTTAAATAAAATTAATGTATAGGTACTACACTGAATTCAATATAAAAGGCTCAAGATTTCAAGTCGAAGTATACTGTATTTTTCAAAAAAATAGTTAAATTTTTAAACAAGAAAGATTAATTTTCTAGATAGACGAGTTTTCAACAAAATGGTCGAATTTTCAAACAAAAAAGATTAAACTTCAACCAGAATTTTCAATCAAAAATTACGAATTTTCAACAAAGAAGTTGAATTTTGGACCACATAGTTGAAATTTTTGACTACAAAGATGAATTTTCATCCAAATTGAAAAATTTTTAACAATGAAAAAATTAATTACCAATCAAACAGTTGGATTTGAAACTAAATAGGTTCACTTTCAAGAAGCAAGGACGAAATTTCATCCAAAAAAATTAAAGGCAACCAAACATTGTCAACCAAATAGTTGAATTTTTATTTTAAAAAGTCGAAATTTTTAATAAACAGTTGAATTTCCAATCCATAAGATGAATTTTTTATCCAAAAAGACGAATTATCAACAAAACAGTTAATTTTTCGACCATAAAAGATTTCTTTTCATCAAAATAGTTGAATTTTTAAGGTAACAATTACATTTTCAACAAAATAGGTGAATTTTTTAACTAAAATTACGAAAAATATAAAAGCTGATGATTTAACAACAAAAATTTTTTTATTTTTAATCAAAAACAATTTAATTGGACCAAGATAGATTAATTCTGGTCGAAAATGTAATAGTTAATATTTCAACTAAAAGATTATAATTTTAAATAAAAAACAGTCGGATTAAAAAAAAAATACGAACTTTTAACAAAATAGTAAAATCTTCAACCAAAACAGGTGACCAAAATAATAAAAATTTTAACCCAAAAAGTAAATTTCTTAATAAAATAGCTGAATTTTTAAGCCAAAAGAACGAATTTTCTACATAAAAGTTGAATTTTCAACCCGAAGATATGAATTTTCAACAAGAAAGTTAATTTTCACCAAAAGAGATGGATCTTTAACTAATAAAATTAAATTTGGAACAAAGTTGTTAAAATTTCAACCAAGTAGTTGAATTTTAAATTAATAAGCTTAATTTTCTTCTAAAGAAGAGGGATTTACAACGAAATACCCAAATTTGAAGAAAATATTTGAATTTTCAACTAAAAACTATCAATTTTCAATCAATAATGGAATATTTATATTTTACCAAGTTGTACAGGTCTGGTCCTTCTATAATAGAGAGAATAACTATAAACTGTATCGAATTAAAAAATTAAATTTGTAAACTATTTTGAATTTTAATACTTTTTGCAGCAACAAACTCTCAGAGCTATGGAACTGTTTACAATTGAAATTTAAAAGCAATCAATTTGTAAAATATACACAAGTTATTTTGCACTATTATCAGAAAAATTAATCTCAGGTTTGTCTCTTCGACAAATGACTGATGTCAAACCTTTATAAACAAACTAAGAGATACTTTTAGCTTGATCAAACGATTCCATGTGCTCAATTGACCTAAACGGAATTTATTGAAAGTTGAACAGAATACAAACTATTAGATTTGCATATCCATTGCATTTCACAATACTTTCTATCCTAGGGTTGAATAAACAAATTACAATTTAATAAATTTATATTTACAATCACAATGATTTTTGTAATATGCATAAAGTTAATATTTTTCCATATTATAAAAGTAGTATTTTGTAATACTTTTAAAACATTCCTAAAACTCATTAAGCCTGATGAATTATATAAATTTTAAGCTTCATTCACTCATTAAGAAAAATGTGGACTTGACATTGCGACACGTCAACTGAGGTATGCAATTACGCATCTGAAGAATTTATAAAATCCTTTTGAAAGTTCATTGCACCTGAAGCTCATCTCGAGTGCCGACGTGTCCTGATCCTGATTATTATGTAAAAAGTAGGTCCATAAAGTTTATTGAAGCAAATTAAACAAAAATAGAAAAGTCAGTACAGCATAGTATCAATTCCTCTTTATCATACTTGAAATAGTTATGCAACATGGTACAAAATGCATACAAATTAATTAAAAACCATTAGTATAAAAACAATTTTCCCTCTCCTGTCTGACATTCCCGATGGAGCTAAAAACAATAAAAAATTATTTTACTTATCAAAAATATCAAAGATGTTTCCCTTCCTCCTTGTTTGCTAATTAATTCACCCATAAACATAATTTATTCTACATTATTATTTATTATAAATATTCCGTTTTCTCAGATAAAGTATGTTTTTTTATTTAAGTTTTCTCTTGTATTTTGTAATTCCCATTCCGGATTGTGCCAATTCAATATTTACTTTAAACGAAATCCTCAAATAGATTGAACTTGAGTTAACACAGAAAGCAATCTCCAGCCAGGATCTAAAAACCGTAAAAAAATAAGCTGATTCTTAAATTTTTATTATTGCTTCGAATTTTTATTTAACAATGGAGAAGTTTCTAGGGTTATTGTATCTAAAACTCACTATTTAATTCATTTTCAAGTGAGTCCTTTATTTTATAATATTTTTCAAACAAAAAAATTTAATAATGGGAAGATTCTTTGGTGCTCGTTAGAAGTTATATTTTTATTAAAAAGCTGATTATTTAAGATTAATGAGCTATTTCACTTAAGAACAGTTCTAATAATACAAATTCGCAAAAAAATACTACACCAAGAATTCATGCTTCCGCTGGTTTCGCTTCTGTTCATAAAATCCAATGAAATCTATTCGCTAAATGTCTAATATGTCATAAAGGATCTGGCATAATACATATACCTATTACTCAGCATTTTTAATTATTCCGAGACAACTTTAATCAAATAATTCATTTTCAATTAACTCATCCAATACTGTTTGAAGTCACAATATTTAATTGGCACGACTGAAAAATACCGAAAAATAAAATTCCCGAATTGGAAAATTCTCAAATAATAACATTCCCTACATAAAATTTCCGAATTATATAATATCCGAACTGGAAAGTTCCGGAATTATGAAATTCCCAAATTAAAACAATTTAAAAAAATGTTTTTTTTTTATCAATATTATTTATTTATTAAAGCTGAAATAATCAAATATCTTTATCAAATAAACAAAATTGTAATGCTTAAAGTTTTTAAAACTATTGTTTGAATTTAAAATAGTAATAATTGAAAAAATGTATTTCTGAATAAAAGATTTTCATTGAAAATGTGCACAGTATTTTTTTTTAACTACAAAAAACGTTCTCAAAAATCGAATTGTAAATTTTTTAAAAATTAAAAAGGAACTTCGAGAGAAATCAGTGCTGAATTGAATCCTCCAAAGTTTGATTGGAAAATCGTATTAGGTTCGGAGGAATGTTTTTTTTTCGTTTGAGGCGCACATGTTGTTACATTTATTTTTTAATACAATTCGCATAGAATTATTGTTATTTTAAATTCAAAGAATAATTTTTAAAAACTTTAAACATTAAAATGAGAATTTGTTGACAAGAATATTTGATAATTTTATTTTCAATAATTAATTAATATTTTACAAAAAACTATATTTTTAATTTTCTAAATTCGGGAATTTTCTAGTTTGGACAAACAATCTTAGAAGATTTCGAAGTTAGGATAGATATTTTTAAATTGAATTAACTTCAATTTGTAAGCGCACAAATTTAAAAAAAAATAAAGCTAAAAATCTAACAAAAATTTCAGCTTTATATTATTATTATTATATTATTTTTTATATATTTTCGGTATGCGAACTTTTTCAGAGTAGATGACTGAGTTTCACTTAATTGTTATAATAGGAAATTAAAAAGTCTTGAACATTAATGAATCTTCTTCTTCTTGTAGATTTAAATAAATCTTATCAATGCATAATATATACTCTTTTTGAACATTTTTGATAAATAACTAGATTCTTTTTTATTCCAAGTTCAACCTTTCACGGAAGTTAGGCGGAAAATTCCGTGAGAGGTTGAAATGAGAACAAAAAATAAAATATTTAGTTAATTGTCAAAAAATTTTAAAATCAGTATATATTATGGATTTTTATTATATTATTTTATTATAATATGTACTTTAATTAAATCTGAAAGAAGAATATTTATCTGTTTACATAAAAAAAATCTGTACTGAAAGGGTTAGCGTGTCGAAAATTTGCGCCGGCAGTGAATCTTTAATCTTTAATTTATAATTGAAAATTTGTATGATTTTCAGTATGAGATTTGTTTAATTTTTACGCTTTCAAATCAAAGTTATTTTAATTTAAAAATATCTGTTTTCAAATTCCAAACTATCAAAATCGAAGAAACTTGACCTGGTAAAATTTTTCAAATGTTTAGAGTTTAGACAATTTCGAAGGTCTTGGAATTGACAATTTCTGAATATAGAAGCTTGAAAGTATACAAATTTGCAAAATGCGTAAAAGTCATTTTTTGCGATTTAAAAAAGATACGAGGCGCTTTATATGATTGCATGACCTAAAATGCGTACTCGACAAAAATAAATTTGTTGAAATTCGATCAGAATAACAAACTAATACATATTGCCATATCAATTACTGCATTTCAAAATACTGCGAAATATGCTTCTTTAATATTCATACATAAACCAAATACATTAATTAAATCTAATTAAGATCTTTTTGTTATAATTCAGTGGTACTATTTAATTTTTTATTGTACTCTTTTACCTGAAATATTATTGCAATAATGAAAAGAAATATAAGATATTCATAAATACTGCTGATAGTTATTACTACCTAGTATCATGCTTAAGTCATTAATTTCTGTTCAAAAACTAATTTTTCATATCACAAGTTATAATTGCTAAACAAAATTACATAAAAAAGAATGACCTAGTTAGTTCCAGAAAAATTACACAAATTATTTGCGTAAGAAATAAGGTTTCACCACTCGTTATTTTATCGAGTGAAAAAAATTTGCTAAATGGATATAATTTCAGGATGTCTGAAACATCGTCAGCATTTTCAACTCACCTGTAGTCGCGCATTCATATCCGAATCAGTCTTAGTTACTCCCTTGACTGATTAACAATAACCATGGTGTTCAAGTTACATTTACTGGTAAAATTTCTCATTCATGAAGCTAATCATTTACCAATTACTAATCTCTTAAATCTACGGAAAACTGTGAATACAACTCATCGATTTTAAACCACTAAAAACAGTTTCAACCATTAGTCAGGAATAAATTTAGAAACAAATACAATAAAATAGCATTATACATATAATTTAAATAATTAAACCGAATTACTTGCAGCTTTTTGGGACAACGATCTTGTGGTTGAGCAGCGTGAATGGACAAATTGTACAACCCGGTTACACTTACAATGAACAACCTAAAGCTGATCAACCTCAAGCTGATCAACCTCAAGCTGATCAGCTACAAGCTGATCAACCCTATCCCTACAATCCAAATGCAAGGCAAACTGTCAAGATAATCACGTCCGATCCGAATTTACTGCAAATTCTTAGAGGAATGGAGCCACAAAAATTACAAGATCTAGTGAATAGACAACTATTTCCATACTTGGATGATTACAACATCCCAGCTAACACCGTATTCAATGTCCAAGTTGGAGAAGCTCGAACGAGAGATAGTTATTACCCTGGATCGCTTATTAGACCTCCTGCCATAAGCAACATCAGACCTAGCACTTTCATACGCCCCGGACCTTTTGGACCAAATGTAGTAAGAATTGGAGGCATGGGAACATTGGGACCATCTCTATTGGGACGAGATGCTGAAAATTATGAGGTAAGCAGAAAATTCTGATTTTACTCTTTAAAGGTTGTTATAAATTAACACAAATTGAAAGTTCCCTTTTCAACAAAAATATTTTTGTATTTTTAAAGTTTCACTGAAACATAGTCACGGAATTCGGGCAAAAGAAGAAATAATATACGATACCAGATTTTTGAATATTTCTATATAAAAAAGTGATGTTACCAAATATCTTTAAAATATATTATAAGCATATTTCAATCTATGATAGAATAAGCAAAAAAGTAATAACAAAGAAGAATTTAAATTAGTTTTGTAAGGCAAACTTCATTCACAAGAAATATTTTCCTGTCTAAATAAGTAATATTATTTAATGATGAAATTTATTTATAAATGTTACTGAAGATTATTGATAAAAGAGAACATTTTCATTCTAAATGATTTTTTAATATACCGGTAACAGAAAAAATTACCGTTTTGGACAATAAGATTTCTGGGAAAATTTTAAACGATTTAGGTTTTGTTTATCAGAAGATTAATTTTGAGTTTTGAAGATTTCAAAATATGTTGAAGAATCTTGAAAATATGAAGACAATTTTTTTTTTTAATGTTTTAGGATTTTTAAAATGTTAAGAAAACTTAATTGTTTCAAAATATATTCAGAAGTTTTAAATAGATTTGAAAATAATTGAATCTGGAGAATATTTTTAAAAAATTGTAAACAAAATGTACATTTCGAAAGAAATTCAGAAGCATTTTAAGAATTTTGAACGGTTTCAAGAGATTTCAATTCATTTTAAGAGAATATTTAAAAAGATTTCCAAACGCTAAGATTTTCAAAAAAGAATCTGGAATATTTTAAGGCAAATTTTTAATTTCAGGAAAAATTTGAATAATTTTAAAAAATATTTAAAAAGTTTAAGATTTTCGAAAAGACTCAAACAAAATTTTAAATTGGAAGATTTCCAAAAATTTCGAAAAAATTTAGATTTTTACAGATTTTGAAAAAATGAAGATTTTTGAAGATTTAAAAAATGTAGATTTTTTAAGATTTCGAAAAATATTGATTTTTGATGATTTCAAAAAATTTAGATAGATTTTTGAATATTTCGAAAAATATGTAGATTTTTAACCTTTCGAAAAACGTAGATTTTTGAAGATTTTAAAAAAGAAGCTTTTTAAGAATTCTGAAAGGTTTCAATAGAAAAAAAAACTTCTATAGATTTCTAGGAAGATTTAAAACAATTTTTATTATAAAAAGTTACTCTTAAGATAATCTTGAAAGATTTTAAAACATTTTAAAAGTTTTCTAAAATTTTCAGATAAGAGTATAGAAAATTTTAAGGCAATTTTTTTCATTTTGCGAAAATTGATAAAAAAAATTAAAAAATTTCTTCCAAACTTATAAAATAAATTTAAATAATAATATATAATAATTGATTATAATACTTTGAATCTAAAAATATTTTGTACATTCTTATAAAATAAAAAAAATTTATTCATAACTTTCTAAACTCTTTTCCAAACATATAACTTTTAAAAAAACTGATAATACTTATTTTCTTGTTGTTGAAACCCAGATTGACTTTTGAATGACTTAAAGTTGCTTCATTTATTATATTTTGAAATAAAACGTTTAATCTGCTGCTAACTTTTAATTTGTTTACAACTGTTAACTTCATTTGTGATCGTTATGGTAAAGAAATATTTAATTTGTGATCGTTATGATGACGAAATATTTAATGCTTCTCGCAAATACAGATCTTAAAAGATCTGCTTTAATAAAAGAATAAAATGGGTTTTCATTAAATAAATAAAAAACTAATTATTGTCATTAATGCTCTAATACCGAGGAGCTGATTATTCAAATTTTAAATGTACACCAGATATTAATATTTATAAAGATTTCACCAAATTTCAAAAAATGTCACAAGATACCTTTAACGTTCGAAAAGTTTTAAAAAAATGTAAACGTTTTCAAAATATTTCAAGGGATTTTTAATATTTATAAGGAAAATCATATTTTTCCTAATAAATACC
>CAKNWW010044247.1:0-11652 GCA_932074435.1 Andricus kollari
AGACAACCCCCACCCTTCTCCCCAACCCCTTTTTCCCCTTCCACCCTCCTGAATGGTATAAATCGAGTGGCACACGCACTGTTAGCTCAATTCAGTCAGCACCTCAAAAAAGTCAGCACATCCGCTCACCTAGTATCCGCTACACCGAAGTAAAAGTTCTCGTCAAGTGACCACAAGTGCCGTAAGCGTTACCGAACCGTTACCGCCGAACCGAATCGCCCGCTTTCAGCTAACCGCGTATCACAAACGAAGGGACCAATTATACCGAGTGCCGCAAACAGCATACTGCTGAGTGTCGTGAACAGTACCTCGCAAAAGAAGAACTCAAGGATGAGCTAAGAAAATACAACTTTAACGCACAAGGAGCCCGCCGGCCACTGAAATACGAAGAAGATCTAGACCGAACCAATGACATGGAAGCTATACAAGAGGAGTTGGATCAGCTGAAACTATCCGCATCCTCTCCTCGGAACAGAACCGGCCCGCCCGCCACCGACAAGAACCATACGGAGACACAGAACCAGAGAAGTCCTCCACTCCGCCTTCACCTGCCTGAGAGAAGAGAATCCAGAGACGAACAAGAGTGCGGCCCCTCTTCAACCCGGATTTTTGACCAAATGCGAAAATGGAATTACCATTTCGACGGCACAGACGTCCATGTATTCCTGGAAAGATTGAAGAAACTGCAAAAAGCCTACGGTTTCTCAGACGAACAAATTTTCAGACGGTTCCCGGAGTTGCTTAGGGGGGATGCACAGTTGTTGTATCGCAACTGCGTCTCCACCCTAAACTCACTTCAGGAGCTAGAACTTGGCCAGAGAAGACTCTATCTATCACCCTCGGAATTAGGACAACTGGACCAGCAGATACACAACAGACATCAAGTAACAGAGGAACCGATAATAAAATGCATCACTTCATTACTAACTCTAACCAGAACACGCGGAGAATTCACACCGGAGAAAACAATGGAAACTATATCACAACATGAAACCGGGACTCCAACTACATCCGCTTTTCAAATGCCAGCACACCCGACGAATTCATCTGCAGGGTCGATGAAACAGAGGAGGCACAACAACAACAAACACAAGCAACCAAAGGTGATCACAAGCCCTCCATAAATCACCAAAGCAACCAACATCAATGATCACTCCAGCAGCAAAGCCACACTAGTCACCAGTGCCGAAACAAACGAAAGAAATTCTGCTCGCAATGCGGAAAAGACGAGACCCTCACACGAGACTGCCCCTGCTACAAGGAAAACGACAAACGGGCCAGGCCCAAATAGGCTCGAACCCAGCCCGATATACCCCGCCAACAAAAGAACCCCGAATTTGTATTCCCGTAACAATCGGAAAACTCAAAATGAGGGCACTAGTGGACCCTGGCTCGGTATGCTCTTGCGTTAACAAGAAGACCGCCAGGCGTTGTCTTTCGCAAGGCTGGAAACAACATAGCAACAACACTATAGCCGTCATGGTCGACGGCACTGAAGCCCCTCTGGGAAACTGCCTCACCGGGAATCTAAGATCAATGGGAAGAACCATAAACGCCGAAGTATTCATTCTTGCAACCTTAAACCACACGGCACTCCTAGGGATCGACTGACACACTCCTTTAGGGCTAGACATCCGCATAAACGGGATCAAAGTCTTCCCAACAAACCGCCACCGCCCCAAGAAAGTCTTACCACTTGGCAAACATCAGATCCACCTGGAAGACGCGACACCATTAAAGCAACGCTACCATCCAAGAAACCTGGCCATTCAAGCTATCATTGACAAGGAGGTCGACGAAATGATCGAGAAAGGCATTATTCAACGATCAAGCAGCCCTTGGAGCTCACCTATCCTCATTACGCGCCGCACGGACGGAAAAACAAGATTCTGCATTGACTTCCGAAGACTCAACCAAGTCTCAAAAAGGGATGCGTACCCAATTCCGCAGATGAACGCTATTTTAGACAAACTGCGAGGGGCCAAATACCTGTCCTCAATCGACGTCAAAAATGGCTACTGGCATGTTCCACTAACAAAAGATAGTAAGCCACTCAACGCCTTCACCGTACCTGGAAGAGGCCTCTAGAAGTTTAACGTAATGCCTTTTGGCCTATACACTACCCCATCTACGTTCCAGAGGCTCCTCGACCGCGTAATAACTCCAGACATGGCTCCGATCGCATCCACCCACCTAGACCACAATATCGTCGACATTCAGACCTTCAAGGACCACATCAAAGTATTGAAACAAGTCCAAATCCAGAGAAGTGCCAGTTATTCAGGTCTACGTTAAAATATCTCGGCCACGTAATTGACGAAAAAGGGCTCCATACCGATCCAGATAAAGTCGCGGCAATCCAAAACCTCACACAGCCTGAAAACATCAAAGAGGCTCGCAGATTCCTGGGATAAATATCCTGGTATCGCCGTTTCATAATAGATGTGGCTCGAGTAGCGGCACCGCTCCACTAACTCTTGAAAAAGAAAGCTCAATGGCAATGGACAGACAGACACCAACAGGCCTTCGACGAACTCAAGAAAAGGCTTACCTCTGCCCCTATACTCGCTTATCCAGACTCGACAAAGGAATTCGTTCTGCAGACAAATGCCATCCAGGAAGGGTTAGGAGTCGTGCTCACGCAGATGGAAATTCTGAACGAATAATCGCATACGCCAGCCGCGCGGTCGGCAGAGCCAAGAGCAACAATTCAGCCACGGAACTGGAATATCTTGCCGTCAAATGGGGCATCTGGAAAATGAGGGATTACCTCGAAGGGTACCACTTTACCATCTTAACCGACCACATATCACTCAAATGGCTGAATAAAATCGACAACCTCTCAGGACACCGACAACGTAATCGCCGACACACTTTTCAGACAGCCCAACGAGACCTGCGCTGTCCACAAAAAGGACGACAAAGATTGCTACGAAAAACGATACAAAGCCGTCTTGGAAAACCCCGCCGGAAACCCAGAGTACTGCATTCGCAATAACCGCCTATACCGACACATACTGCATACTCTGGATTTCAACGACTATGTCCAGGGCGACCAATGGAAAATTTGCATACAACGTTCCGACGAACAGCGAGTCCTAATCCCAAAATCCTTAGCCAGGAATGCTGAGGATAGGCGCACAACACGTCCGAAACTGCGAAAGCTGCCAAAAAAATAAGTCCCAACAACAGGCCCCAGCTGGGACCATGCCGACAACGGCCGTCAATTTATAGGCAAGAAAGAAAAAAGTCTCCTGCAGGAATCTCACATCTCACACCGATTAACACCACTGTACTCACCGAAGTGCAACCCCGTCGAACGGGCGAACAGAGTCATTAAAACCATGATCGCCCAAAACATAAAGAAATCTCAGAAAGCATGGGACCATTTTCTCCAGGAGATCCAGTTTGCCTAGAACACGGCAACCATCGCCGCGAAAAACTGCAGGCCGCACTGGAACTCGCATAAAGCCAAATAGCACGGAGTTTCCAAAAACAGCAAGGACACTACAACCTAAGCCGAAGAAACTGGGCCCCTGAAATTGGCAAAGACCTGATTCCCTACAGGTAGGGCCCCCACCAGACGGACCTTCCACCATCGCACTCCCCACCAGAACCTCGCACCGCTAACAGCAGATAAGCAGCAACCACAATGACTGACCACTCACTAGCCTTCGAGCCAGCATCGAGGGACAGCTTCGAATTCTAGATCTCCCAGATGGAACGGGAGCTGGAGTCCGATAGCTTCATGAGGTTCCGGGAGGTCAGACCTACGTACACCAGGGAAGAAGAAACTAGACAGAGACTGACTGGACCCCGGACGGAAAGGTGTATGGTTTTGATTACCGATGGGTGCTCCCATGGTAATCAAAACCTAGCAAGAACGATAATTAATGGGCGCTCCCATAATTATCATTCCTCACCTCTCTGAGCAACCGACCGACCCGTACCGAGGGTGTATGGTTTCGATTACCGATGGGTGCTCCCATGGTAATCGAAACCTAGCACGAACGATAAATAATGGGCACCCCCATAATTATCATTCCTCACCTCTCGGAACAATCGACCGACCCGTACCTAGGGTGTATGGTTTCGATTACCGATTGGTGCTCCCATGGTAATCAAAACCTAGCACGAACGATAATTAATGGGCGCTCTGATAATTACCATTCCTCGTCTCTCCGTAACGGACTACCACAGATCCCCGTCGCCCCCCCCCCCCCCCCCACCTTCCGCCGGGTATCCGCGAAACCTATCTGTTAATGTCCCGCTAGCTTCCGTTTTACGAAACGACTATTCTGATCAGTATTCTCCGTCTCCGTTCCAAGCCAACCGTAATACTACTAGAACATAGACTCATACTTAACACACCGCATCCACATCACACCCACACTTAAAATTGTGACAGCGCTTACACACTACACTCACACGTAAAGATGTACCGACGCACTCAGACCGAATCACAACTCCAACCATGCACACCACACTATCGTCACACTCACACCATATTCCAGTTAGTATGTATCTTATAGGAGAATAAACCATTTTTTTTTACTTTTGATACCCAAAATAAAACTGCCTTTTAATTGTCTTAAAAAACCTGACCCTGGCGAGGCTGAAGTGTCCGCTAAGACTTTAAAAAGCAGTACGGGAAAAACGGACCGTTACAAACACAAAAGTTGGTTATTAGAAAGGGTAAATTTTGTCTGTTCTTAAATAGTCACACTTCGATCCTCAAAGTTCAGTTTTTCCTTAATCGCCTTGAGTGAACTACGCAGTCATTTTCAAACCCCCTGAAAAATCATGGTCCAATTAGAAGACACAACATACTGGCAACTTGTGATGCAAATGAGATATCCCGGATATCTTATCTGTTAGTTTCGAACAGTGCGATACACTTAGCGTACAATATGTTCGTGGAGCGAAGTGCTCAACTAGCGCGAGATCTATTAGAAAGGAGTTTCTTGTGATATTGCTTAAAATTGGTGACGTGTACGTGTGATTTTTTTCACAAGTGTGAAATTTTGTCTTTCAAATTTTATAGTTCGAGTAGAGGCTTGACAATCAAGTCTGGCAGGTTACTCCCCTGCGTATGAAGACGGAGTGGAAATACCCGCGTGGGAGCCTTGGCCCGAGCATGAGGAGGAGGTTCATCGCAATCAACATGAAAATGAGGATGAACCACCAATCCGTTGGAAAGATTACGAGGCGGAAGACCTCATGTATGCAGATGTCCAATCAAATAGCAGTGGAATATTCTCCGCAGGTACGATTCAAATAAATGGCGAGTTTTTACATATAATTTTACACAAAATTCAGTTTTTAACAGATAATTTGTAAACAAATTAGGGATATTCTTTTTTTTTATAATTATCTGTTTAAAATGAATGAATGATTTTCTTAAATTAAATGTGAAAATTTCGCTCTCATTGGAAAAAGTAAAATATATTTTTACATATAATTCAATAGAAATCATTCATTTGACTTCCATTGTTTTATAAAAAAGTATGAAGATTTAAAGATTTTTTACGATATTCTTCTTCAAACTGATCTGTCTAAAAAACGAATCAAAAATTTTGTTCAAAGAAGCCCAAATTTTTTTGTTTAATTTTTCTTTTTTGTTGAAAAATAATGTAAAAAAATTCTACATTTAATTCCGAGTAATTATTCATTTACTTATATAATTTTAAAAGAGTTCAAATAATAAAACATTTTAACTATATTCATGCTTAGAATTATCTGTCCAAAAAATGAATGCATAATTTTGTTAAATTAGGTTCAAAATTTTTTTTATTTATTCTCTTTTTTTCGTTGAAATATTAAGTATAATTTTTACGTTAAATGCAACAAGATTATTCGTTAAATTATATTATTATTTTAAAAAGTGAATTAAGATTGAAACATTTCTTAACGATATGCTTGTTCAAATTTATCTGCTTAAAATGAATGAATGACCCGGCTGATCAAATAATGAAAACTTGGACACGTCCTGCTGCTATCATTATCAACACAGATGACCACACAAAACCTGGCTCGCATGAGGTTCATGATGCAAAACTAATCTTAGGTGGCAGCACCGAGCCGAGTACTAGACCCTCTGTCAATGAGATACGAATTTCAATCAAAGAAATTTAATTAATAAGTATAAAGTTCCATTTATGCCTTGTAAACATAACAAAATATATTTTTCAAGCTTTTTTATCAATATTTATCATATAGCATTTGTAAAAGGTTGATAATTTCTTTTATGACTGTCACATGAAAAGTGAGGTTAGGTTTACCATATATCCCAATGTATGTATAATTCCCACTAAAAGTATAAATCACCTTCGCATATAAGCACTAAGCATATATTTAAAGATTATTCATCCTCATATATATGGCCAACGGCCATACCACGCTGGAAGCACCAGTTCCCGTTAGATCACTGAAGTGAAGCAGTGTTGGGCGCGGTTAGTACTTGGATGGGTGACCGTCTGATACTACTGCGTTGCTGTTGGCGGTCGTGAGTGTGGTGAGCCCACACTTGTAGTTATTTTCTACAAGAAACTATCCACCTAAAAAACACTACCCGAATCGGGTAGTGTCACGCTTACCCCTAGAGGCTCGCCGAAAGGGAAATAGCTTAATGATATGCATATATTTAGTTATAAGCAACCGTACATCAAGCACAATATTTTTTTCGTCTCTCATCGGCAGAGGGTCTAGTACTCGGCTCGGTGCTGCCACCTACGATTAGTTTTGCATCACGAACCTCATTGAGTCGCCATCTTCGTCGGCAGCTCAGGCAGAGGAATATACTTCGACAGTTACGGTTTACCGCCTCTTATTCCTCAACATCTTCATCATTTACGAGGAAACTGTACCCTCTTCTGGTGGAACACGAAACTACTTTTGACTAAGGATAAACTGACTTGTAAAAATGTATCAGGAAGTGAAAATGGTGACATCGGCGGTAGTCACTGTGCATGCTCACTGCATAGCTGCAATCGTCTCGAATCTGGTGTACAGGCATGCTCTTCGAAACTTGCTACTTTGTATATATTTTAATCAATGTTTGTTTTATTACATATAGGGTAGAATTATTATATAACATTTGCTTCATCGATTATCTCTTTGCTCTTCCATGCAATAGAATATTGCGCCTACTCTTTCTGGCTAAGAGAGTATATTCTTTTGCATTTACTGTGTCTCTGTTTATAAGTTGGTATTCCTAATTACTTCTCTTTGTGTTGCTTTATTCGCATATATGTCTGTCTGTCTCGAGTCGTGTACATATTATTATATCTCTATTTTAATCTTATATACGTAACAATACATGCGTGTTCTTTAGATCTTGATGTTTTCTTTATTGAGAAAAAAAAATTTTAAATGGTGTAAAATTGAAAAATGTTGTTTTAATTTCAACAACCCCGTTCCAACCTGAATATAATGTCATATTAGGATAATTAGTTTGTGTTGTTATTACTTCTCGCCTTTTCCAACTCGACTCTTGAACTAACAGGGAGGGGGTAGGGCCACCACCCTTTTCCAGTTACGATATACTCATTTGATGGGAGGGCGTCGGGCCCCCTCCCCTTTTCCAGCTCCGATATACTTATTTGATGGGAGGGGTGGCGCCCCTCCCCTTTTCCAGCTCCCAATCATCCATTCGAAGTGATCATGTGTGGACCCTCCCCCTTTTTCAACTCAGAATCATTCATTCGATCAATTATGATAGGCGCCATTTTGTTGTAGTCCCCGCCCTCTAATGACCACCATTTTGTTTTTGTTTTGGGCCACGCTCCTAACGATCACAATTTTGTTTTTAAGACCACTCCCTTCGACCAATCATGATAGGCAACGCCCCAATCCGACCCCCTTTCCTCCTTTTAGGCCACGCCTATCAAAGTGAGTTCAATTACGTGTGTAATAATCTCTTTTTTATTACAATTCGATGAAATTTGACTGAGTTATCGCCTTTCAAGCTAATTTAAGTTTAATTTTCAATAAAGTAATTAAATTTTCAACAAAATAGTTGAATTTTGAACCAAATTGATGAATTTTCAAACTACAATGATGAATTTTTAACCAAAACGACGATTTTTCAACCATGAAGATAATTTTCTACATACATTTTCAAATGAATAGTTGCATGTTCAACTAAAAAAGATAAATTTTCAGTAAATAAAAACGAATAAATAACAAAAAAATACTAATCTTCTACAAAGCAGTTGAATTTTCAACCCTAAAGTATTAATTTTCTACCAAAAAGACAAACTTTGAACAAAATAATTTAATTTGCAATCAAAGAAAAGAATTTCCAATAACAATAATGAATCTTCAATCAAAATTTTTTTTTAGCAAATTAGTTCAACTTTTAACTCAGAAGTTAAATTTTCTAACCAAAAAGACAAATTTTCAACAAATAAAGATTTTTGTAAAGCAGTTGTATTTTCAATCCGAAACTATTAATTAACCATAGAAAGTGTTAATCTTTAACCAAAAAGTTGCAGTTTTAACCAAAAAAGAAATTTCGATGAAAAAATCAGTTTTCTACCAATAAAGACAAAGTTCTAAGTAAAATAGATCAAGTTTGAAAAAAAATGGGAAATTATTATCTAAAAGTATAGTCGACAGGAGGAAACAACTGAAGAAAATAAATAAAAATAAAAGGCAAATAAATGTATAACAAAAACATTACATCATTACATTACAGACAGTTATTTAAAGTTGCTCTTATAGACATTGCCTGACTTTTGCAAGATTTTTGTCAAAATCCATAACTTTCCCCGGCCAATCAAATACCCTGATTTTTCCCTGATTTACAGGGTTTTCCTGACCTACAGCCATACTGTACAAATAGCATAAAATAACTTCGTCAAATTTCAACAAAGTCTTATTAATAAAAGTTCATTGTTAGCATAATTGAACTTATTTTCTATATATTGACAGAACAAATTATTGGATTTGTAAAAATTTTAATGAAATCGTCGAAAAGTAGAAAAAAATCAGGCATAAATAAGAAGTCATTAGAAGATGTTATTATTTGTTGGTATACTGGTACAAAATTTATTAAAAGAAACTTCAACGTTTCGCCCTTCGGCGAAGGGCCTCTTCAGTTATAAATATGTACTTTAATATCCTGACAATGCCAACACGTTGAAGTTTCTTTTAATAAATTGTGGACCAGTAAACCAACAAATAATAACATCTTCTAATTAATGTTATCACCTGATTGATATCAAACAACGTCATTTAATAAATAAGAAGCTTTGAAATATTTTCGATATAGTAGCTTCGTTATTTTCACTTTGGTAAAATGAACAATTAAGTGCTAAAAAGGTGTGTGCAAAATTCAAGCACTTTTCCAGGTTTTTCCAGGCAAAAAAAAATGCAATAATATAATAAGTAGAAAAAGGTATGCGTATATGGTGGGGACATATACGAAGAGTTATTCCGCTACATATCGAAACAATTCTTCGCAGAAATTAACATTTTGTTTATATTTCTTAGCATTTCATTTTCGGGTTTTACATTCCTAATTTCTTTTTGAATAATAAGAGTATAAATAGATCAAAATTACTATTATTTGTGCATTTTATTATGTATACCAGGTGTTTTTTCAACTTGCGACATCGAAATGTCTAAAAAAATACGCATCCTATGAAAAAATATCCGTAATAAAAACTTTTTATTCCCAGGGGGAAACGCGACTTTGAACAAACTTACCACACCTCACCTTCCAGGAGGCAGGGGAAGGTAACTTTGTAATTTCAAATGGGAACCCCAATTTTTTATCACAGATTCAGATTCTCCTTCATGAAATCCGTAAGTTTTATTCAAAAATTGTTTTCAATTCACGAAAAAAAACGACCCCCCATGTCTCCTGGGCGGTGGGCTGGGGTAAATTTTGTTCAAAGCCGCTTTTCCCCCTCGGAAATAAAAAGTTTTTATAAAGGATATTTTGTTCATAGTATGCGTCTTCTTTGAGATATTTCCATGTCTCAAGTTAAAACAAAACACCCAGTATATTATCAATGTTATTATCCTGAGATTTAAGAAAAATACATACCTGTTTTAAAAAATTTTAAATGTCAACCCATTTTTGTGTTGAGAAAATCGCAAAATATTTCCTCTGCACAAAACGCTGAATACGCATGAGAAATAAAGCTGGCCAACATAATGTGATGCTCAAATTTACAAAATGAATTATGTGTCATTTCCACCCCGAATTGTTTTCTTCTGCATATCTCTCTCCCCCCGAAATTTTTTCCTGCTGTATATCCTCCCCGAAAATTTTGTCTGGCTACGCTCTTGGTAATTTCCAAAATAGTTTTTTGTGCTGAATTCGAATAAATTTCCCGTTTTTTCCCACACATCAGCTTTTTCAGATTTGATGGAACAACATACTTATAGAAAAATTATAAATCGTGTTCTGAGTGGGTGTACATAATTTTTTTAAAGAAAAGCGGTGACATAATTTATATGCGATTTTTAAAGCAACATCCAAAAACTACACTGCAAGAAATACTTTGAGGCTAGTAGCAATCCAAGTTTGCTTGAGAATTTCTAACTGAAGTAGAAAGAAAATAGGGTTGTTTCACAATTTTAGATAAAATCATTTTTTAATACATAATTTTAATCTAAACTCAATGTGCGTTCTAAATTTTTTTTCTGTTGAGTTGATCAACAGAAAAAAATTATTAAAAATTGAAGGCGGGAAAACACTTATTCAAATTGGTGTCACGTGGGTGTCACGTGACTTAGAGGTTCTCATAATTATCAATGTGACGATGTGGCTTTGATGGAAACCAGCTCCCTGGCACTTAAAGCTAAAAATGGGCACACATTTGACTGCCCTGCGCGTTAGTACTTAAATTACCCGAGCGTCACCCGAGCGTGGCGCTGATTACCTATAGGGCCGACTTTCTTGAAAATACATGGCAAAATTGTCAACATTCGAAGTTTTTTTATATTTTCTGGTAGTTTATTAGTCCTTTTTTCGTTTTTTTTTTGCTGAAAATGATCAGTGATATATAATTAATTGAAAAAACATTAAACATGGTGAACTGTTTAGCAGTGAACTGTGATTCTGGTTACAAAAAAACGGAGTTCGTAGTTCGGATCCCTTGGTTATATATTGCTTTTTTTTATGTACTTTGAATTAAAAATTCCGCCAGAGTTTAAACATGAATTCGTGGCATAAAATTCATAGTTAAAAAAATAATAATTCAAATAACTAAATAATAATATCTTTAGCTGCAAAAAATATATTTTCTATTTACAATTTGTAAAATTTCAAAAAATAATGCAAATAATTTGTATATGAGTATCATAATAATTCATCATATTCTCTTGGCATACTATTTTTTATTGGTAATTATTTAAATTTGAGAACGCGCTATACTTATTTGTGGTAAAAATATTTTTTTATTATTAAAAAAATTTTTATATTGAATAAATAAATTTTAAATAAACTATTTTTTGTAGACTTCTCTTAGGGCGTATCGAAAAAAAGTTGTTTGTGTGAAGTTCTAATAGCAATGAAAACTTTCTTTTGGGAGTCATAAACACTCCCTAAAAATCACAAAAAAACGAAGCACTTCTTTAAATTTGAACAGCAAAAAATTTTTTTTTTGAGATTTAAATTATTAATAAAAATAGTTCAAA
>CAKNWW010044250.1:0-11549 GCA_932074435.1 Andricus kollari
TTTGAATTTTTGATCTCATATTCGTGATCAGCGATCCCAAAAACCCCCGAGTAAATATTCTTAGCCAATTCCGTAGACTTTTCAAAATCTTCGCCGCCATATTGGGTCCGCCATTTTGAATTTTGAATTTTTGATTACATATTCGTGATCAGCGACCCCAAAAACCTCCGGGTAACTATTTTTAGACAAATTCGTAAACTTTTTGAATTTTGATTTCAAAATCGAATTTTGGCCATGAAACCGGGTCTCCTGGCCCACTGTGCAACCGAGCAATTCACGCCTACCCGACAGGGAAATGGCTTAATGGTATAACAATAATTATGAAACAGAAACACTGATGCTACGGTTAGTGATGCGCTTAATTCCGGTGTAACTGCCCCCTCGCCTGGAAGAAAGAATCGATTCATTGCATTTTTTGAATTTTGAACATTTAAGAATGCGGATTCACGCGAATTTGCGTTCTATCAGTTTGTAAAAATTTTAATCGGTGAACTGAGTAGGCAGCAGTAAATCGGTGAGTTCGGATTTAATGGATTGTTCGTTCTATGGAGTCGAATCGGACCAACTAACCTTAAATTTTTCTAATAAATTGCATGGGCATATGAATCGGTTGAAATTTCTCTAAAAAGGAGTATGGCGGATCTTGTATCCAATAGAAAACTTAAGATTGACAATTGCTGTCAATGAAACGGGGAAGTCTATTTTTATTTAGTGAATACTAAAAGGCAGATTAGATTTATAATTATTGAAATGGAAGTGAATCGGTGTGGTAGTTGATTTAAATAAGAAAATGTTGTTAATTTGAATGATTAAGATATAAGTATCATTATAAAAATATAAGGAATTGTTGTTGATATTGCATGCATATATTATGAATTAATGAGCGATATTAATTTATAATATAGTCTGCAATATCAGCTGCGATATTAAAAACATTTCACGAAGAGGCAATGGTGTTCGGTCGTTGTTGTCAGTTGGTGCGGTGCTCCAAGAGCCAAGAGATCCTGGCGACTGCTTTGTGTTTCTTTGTCAATATCTTGAGATTCTTGAGCATTCATTTCGTGTCCCAGTAAGAAGGCTTGCATTGATTGAAATTAAAAACTGTAATTCATTTTAATACCTGATTTTTCCGATCTTCTTCTAAACCGCCGGGGAAATAGACATGAGAAAAAATCAATCCCCTTCAATGCACCTCGGAAAATTTCACAGAACAGTACTAAAAGAAATTGAAAAATACGAAAATCCGTATACAGGATCAATAAAATTGAATCCCTTTCAATGAACGTCGAAAATTGCACGGAACGGTACTAAAGTGGATTGAAAAGTTCGAATGTGAAAAAGAAGAAATCGAATGGATTTAAATAAATTAATTTTTCAAACGCTTATTTGAATCAAAATGGAAATTAATTGTTAGCAAATATTAAAAAATTTTTAACATAACATATTACGCGAAAATTCGTACAGCAATGAGTCGTATTCTATTGTATAGAAAAATGTGTAATACTTAAATTCAATAAAATGGATATGTTAATTGCATAAGGGCAGATCGACAATAGTTGAAAAAATAAAAAACAGCCTAACAAGGCATAGTTTAATTAAAGGCACACACATGAATAAACCCAAAGTTCCTTGCAATTTAATTTTTCTTCTCGATTTTTAATGTAAATACTATTTAATGTAAATTCTATCCTGGTGATAAATACAGTTACGCACATATACGTTTTTATATAAAAATGCACTGAGAAAAATGAATAGTTGGGGCTACTACCTTTTTATTGGTAAAGCATTCACTGGTTCTTACAACTATTTAGTTAGTAACACCGACTGAGCAAGTAGTCGATTTAGGAAGCCGTTTGTAGTAATCGTGACTAGTTTACGTTAGTAACGTATTAGCAGTCAGATTTACTAATAAAATAGTAATCTGTACAACTAATTGATTTCTCAAAAAAATTAAAGTAGGCGGCGTAACTATATTATTTGCCACCTTGGTTGGTACGATTGAGAATGCGACAAAGGTACCAAGATAGGGAGAATGTTTAGACATGGCCGTCATAACTCGCTGCTCACTTGATGTCTTTAGGATTCGGAGATCATATCGAAGTATTCGAAGGTGTGTGTAAGAAACTGTAAAATCAAACGAGTCTTAAGTGTCACTGGAAATCCTAACCTACAAAGTGCATCTGAAATTAGAAAGATCCCAGTGGGCATAGGGACATATTTTTTTCAAAACGTCTTATCAGCTGAACTGACATTTAACTGACATCAGCGTCCCTAAGATGTCCCGAAAAAACGATGCCCACGTGCCCACTGGTATCTTTTTCATTTAGATTTCGATATAGTGACAGATATTTTAATTAGTTCCTACATAAAAAAAGAAAATAGTTATACCTACAAATGTATTAGTAGATATGACTAACTATATTAGTGAGTTCAACTACCTTCAGATAGTCGTTTTGACAAACTAAAATAGTAAGTCTACCTAATTAGATAGTAACAGCAACTATTGGGTCTATAACTTAATTCGTGCGGTTTTTTCAAACTTATAATGTTATATAATAATAATTGTTATACCATAGTATTATTCGAAGTATTGCCTATCTGAATCTATGACTTTTTTCCATCTTTCAGGCAATTTGTGGATTCCATCCCAAAAGAACTGGGCCGGCTTGGCGACCAAAAATGAATCAAGCCAATTTTTGATACCCTGTTCTGATGTGAACCGTATTTCAGTGAGGGCGTTCTGCATCGACCGGAACAAATGGCAGTCCGAAGGGGCAAAGTCTGGGCTATAAGGCGGGTGGGGTAAAATTTCCCATCCACTGTTTTCCAAAGAGTTCTTAACCGGAATAGCAGCATGGGGCCGAGCGTTGTCATGATGGAAAATTATTGCCTCGTGTCTGGTCGCATATTCTGGGCGTTTTTCGGCTATTGCTCTCTTCAAACAGATTAATTGTGTTCGGTAACGTTCTCCATTGATGGTTTCACCCGGTTTTAGCAGCTCATAATAAAGCACACCCTTCTGATCCAACCAAATACAGAGCATTACCTTCGCGCCATGGATATTCCACTTTACCGTTGATTTGGCTAGTTGGCCGGGTTGCACATATGATTTTTTGCGCTTGGGGTTGTCGTAACGGATCCATTTTTCATCACCAGTATCAATCCGATGCAAAAAGGACTTCGTCTTGTGGCGTTCCAGCAGCATTTCTGACATGCATAACCGCCTTTCAACGTCTCTCGGCTTGAGTTCATGTGGAACCCAATTTCCTGGCTTTTCAATGTATCCGGCTGCTTTTAAACGTTTTTAAATGGCTGCTTGAGTGACTCCCAAAGATTCTGCGAGATCTTCTTGTGTTTGGCAACAATCTTCATCGAGTGATGCTTCCAGTTCTTCATCTTCAAACTTTTTTGGCTGCCCAGGACGCGCTTCGTCTTCCAAGCTAAAATCAACACTTTTAAATCGAGCACAAAGTTCGACATATTTAAGTGAACAAAAATTATAGCTGTTTACGCTTCAAATGAATGACATATACTGAAAAAGATGCATAACGACAGTAGCTTTCCAACGCATGTCGGATGTTTGGAACGATAGAATAATAAGCAAGTTATGCCATCTCTTAGCAAACCGCACGAATTAAGTTATAGACCCAATACTTGTTCACAGCTAACTAAATAGCAGTACCATTATTTACTAAAAGTGAAATTGTTGTCCCAACAATTTTATTAGTTGTCCCAACTAACCATTTTCAGTGTGTGAATGTTTCGAGGATAATAAAAAATTGTAAAAAATTCTTTTGTTTAATTAACCTTTTAAGGGGTCCCTTAGGACCTCAAATACATGTATATGACTTGCATTGAAGATATATTATTCAAAGACGAATAAAATACTCATTTTCGCACGTAGACTTCGGTATGGTATTCGATGGTATTTATTACATTAAAATACATAAAATCGTACAAGGAGAACTGATTCGATAAAAAAATGGTGACATAACATTGAAATATATAGAAAATCACTGATATCAAAGTTTCATACTTCAAAAAGTTTCCGCTAACTGGAGATATCATTTTAAGAGTCTAAAAAAAATCATGGAGACTCATTTTGTTATGTAGAAAAAGATTTTTACTAGCCATAATCCATATAAAAAAAATTTATTTTCACCCTATTAGGCATCCTTGTATAAATATATACGCAATTTAGAAAACAAAGTCGAATCTGTAATTTTTTAATTTATTTTCCATCAGAATGAAACAAATTTGCAAAAGTGTTTCATCAATATGCGAGTATACGTTTCAAATACATAGCACTATCAATAAAAACGAATTCATATGCTTTCAATTAGAGATGGGACAAGCTTCGGCTACTGCTTGCCCTCCGGCAGGCAGGACCTCCTGCTTGCCGAAGTCCAGTTTTAAACTTCGGCTACTGCTCCCTCCACCTCCGGCGCGCCGGAGGAAGCAGTAAGCAGTAACTTCGGCCGGATTTCTACTGCGTTTTTTATCCTACTGCAAACTGCGGCGTTAGGTACCTGAAGCCCTGAACCTTTTTTTGCTGCTTCTTCTGACTCTTTTTTTCTAACACTTTATTTCCTTTTTCTATTGAGTTCAGAATTGAATGCGAGTAATTCAATATTGAGAAAATTATCATTTTAAAAGTTGGAAACAATAAAATTATATTTTGCTTTTAATTTTCGAGGTGATTTGTGAATGAAATATAAATTATTCATTTTATTTAGATAATAAAACAATAGACGAGACATGAGTGTAGTGAATGACATATTTTATATCCTAAATAATTATTTCAATGTTTTCCTCAAATTGATTGTTAATAGTAGTGATTTGAGATTCACATGTAAATCACAGATGTGTCTTTCTCTAAGTACATTATTACATTATCATTGTACATCATTAATTACGCAGTTAAACAATAAACAGTACTGTGCTCCATATTGCTGTGCACACTATGTTTCATGACAAATTCGACTTCCCTGCCACTTTTCTCGTCAATAATTATTATTTATGTTAAAAAAATCGGGTAAAAGTGAATAAAAATATGAAAATATATCAAAAAAATTATAATATTTACTGAAGAACAAAAATATCATATTGTTTTTATCATAACAGTATAACAACCTATTGTAAAAAAATTATTAATTACTTATTCATTTGCAATTTATATTTCAAACGTTAAGCGAATTAGCGAAACATAAAGAAGATTTTTTACGCTTAAAAAATATATACAAGAGTATACACAAGATTACTTACAACATTTCTATATTTACTTTCAAATATTTAATATTTTTGACGATTATAATTTGTCATTATTGAATTAATAATTGAGATGGACAGACACACTGTTAGTGCTAAGTAACAGAGCACAGTAACTGCTTAGTACCGTAAACGAATTAATCAAGAAAAACAACATAGAACAGGCCTCAGACTCACTTTAGAGATAAAAAATAGTGCAAATAGTGTTAAAATTTTTGTTTAAGTGTCAACATTTTTTTTAATTAGTGTCGAAATAGTGTCATAAAATTTTTCAAGTATTAAAAATGAACTTCAATGTTTATTTTAAATGTTTTTCTTTAGTCTATAATTAATTAAATTCAAACTGTATTATTAGAATGAAATGAGAAAATTCAACTATTTTTGGTTGAAAGTTCATTCTTCTCAGTTGAAAAGTACTATTGAATTTTTCGTTGAGAATTCATCTTTCGTATGTGAAAATTTTATTATTTGTTTCAAAATTGAATTATTGTATTGAAATCTTAATAATTTTGTTCAAAAGTCATACTCCGTGGTTGAAAAATCAAATGCGTTGTTAAAGCGTTATCTGTCTGGCTTCATAATAAAATAGTTTGATTAAAATTTTTTTTTTTTTGACTGAAAAATTCTTTTTTGATAGAAAATTAAACTATTTTGTTGATCATTCATCTTTTTGGTTTGATAGTGTATCTTTTTCTGTAGAAATGTCATCTTTTTTTTGTTAAAAATGCAACTGTCTTCTTAAAAATTGATCTTTTTCCATTGAAAAAGTAACTTATTGGTTGAAAATCAAACGGGTTGGTGAAAAATTTGTAATTTCAGGTCCAAATTAAACAATTTCGTAGACAATTTTACTACGTGGTTGAAAATTGATGTATTTTGTTTAAAATTTGTATTTTTTGGAAGAAAATCAATTTTCAGTTGAAGATGCAATTTTTTAGTTGAAAATTAATCTGTTTTAGATGAAAATTTAACTATTTTGTTGACAATTTGTCTTTCTTGGTTAAATATAACTGTTTTTTATTTTTAATTTAAATCTTTTTTGTTGAAATATCAACTATTTCATTTTTTATTGAAAATGCATCTTTGTTGATTAAAAATTCAACTCCTAGGCTGAAAGTTGAAATACTTTTTGAAAAGTTAATTTTTTTTTGGTTGGAGATTTGGTCGGCATGTGCAGTTGGCCATGGTGGCTCGTAGGCATGCGCAGTGGATCATGATGTGCTGTAGACTTGCGCAGTGGGTTATGGTGGTCTGTAGACGTGCGCAGTAGGTTATTGCTGGTTGAATTTATGCGCTATATGTCACCGTAACAATCACGGTTGGAACTATGGTACAGGCCACAATCACAGCCATAAATGTAGGCATTTATATTACAAAGAGAGTTTTATTTTTAAAGTCGCACCTTAATAATAATCTCGATGTTAAGTTTTTTAGCTACTGGTCCAGTAGCTAAAAAACTTAACATCGAGATTATTAATATCCACATCTGGTCAAAAACATAAACGTCTATAGCACCTCAATAATTTTTAAAGAAAATGTTTTTATGCTAAAAAGATCGAGACAAAAGTTGTAGGGTTTGCAGGGAGGCATACGATAGTGACCTTGACTTTGACCTTGGCCTTTATTCTTCAGACTTGTTTGACGGTTAACTTGAATTTGTGGAATAGAAGCTCCCTTTTTAACACCGGAAATTTAACACTAGTGCGAGAAATTCTGCATTCTATACCTCTATTTTATTGTCGCAAACTGATATCCCTGGGGTTTAAAGGTCATGTAGGGTTCATACAGGTTACTCTTTAAAAAAATTGTAAATAACTATAACAAACGTTTAAAAGAAATTCTAATAACATTTATTAAAATGAAGTACTTCCGATAAATGCATTTAACATTGCCGTCATTCAGTCGCTACAGATTTTAGATGTAGCATCCAGGGTCCACGACGAGGACGTAGAAGGTTGGATTTTGAGACTCCACAAAGTCCAGCCAATCAAGGTAAGACGGGTTGCGCAGTCGGTGAAGACAAGGCGCTGTAGCCCAGCCTATTAAGGCAAGACGGGTTGCCCAGTCGGTGAAGACAAGGCGCTGTTGCCCAGCCAATTAAGGCAAGGCGGGTTGCCCAGTCGGTTAAGACAAGGCGCTGTTGCGCGCGTGTGTGTACCGAGATTCGCACACACATTCGCTTCTTATTCATTTACTATTTCGACCTCTCTATTTGCAACATCCAATGTGGTATTTAGTAATGAGTTATCGGGATATCCAGCAATTTTTAGTTACTATTCGCGATTCATTTGCCTCTTCTGTTTGGAGTTGTCTTTGTCCATGTTGAATATGTGCAGGCATTCTATGATCAATGCCGAAATGTTGCAATAAAGGTATAGCATCGCGATAACCTGTATCCACCAAAACAATGTAACCATCATGGAACCAGTTTGCTAACGTTACAGCATCTCTTTCAAATTCTTCACGGAGAATTTCAGCATAATTATTACGAGCGTCAGAAAAATACGGACCTATTATCGTCAGAATATAACCGACCGGAGCTACTATAAGAGTTGGTTTTGATTGGTGCCGATTTTTACGAAGAGAGTTAGACTGTCGCAATACCCTAAACTCCGTACTTTTGTGTATATAGGCGTCAGTATCATCAATCACACCAACTGCTTTTCGGTCTTCAGGCTGAGGATTGTAGAGCTCGTTTGCAAACTCTGTTACATGCTGATTTATAAATTTCTGCCTAGTTATGGATTTAGTTCCGATATTATCCGAAACAAATCTTTGTAATAATGATAACCTGACATAATCAATGACCAAACTCACATTCTCTCTACTACTGTAATCAAAAATCAATTCCAAAAAGTCATCGCTTAATCCCTGTCTCATTTTACACAAAAAAAGTAATAAATCTTTTCTTTGAACATATCTCAATTTTCCATATTGAAGTACCGGGTCACAGTATGTGTCAAGTTCTTCAAATTGTAATTTATTGATCGGCGAGACACACTTAAATTCCTCTTCAGTCAAGTTATCCCAATCTATACCTTTGCCTTTGCTTAATGACACGATTCTCATTTCTTGAAGAAAAGCCTGTAACTGCTTACCGCTAATAATATAAGGCCTGTTAATAGATTGCAAACCAAGTAAAAGGATATTTAAAACAAAACCATTCGCATCTAAATGATGCATACAAGAACGAACATTTTCCGGTATATAAATAATTCTTTTTATGAAGATTTGAACCCTGCATTGTATGTATAATCTATGTATACCATTTTGCGCATTACAAAAGATACAAGTTTGCGATGCTGTTTGGGTAAGAACCTTCAATCGAAAACAGCGTGGATCGGCATTAATTGCAGCCATTTCATCAATTATTGAGCGATTACAGTTAACGGATAGCCTCAAATTTTCATCTAGAGCTAAAGGTGGATGGTTGAGCTAATCCCGTCTAGTTATTCCAGCTTGACGTTTATTAATATTCTCATCACCATTCATAAATGCTAATTGACGCACATTGAATGGTCTATTACAAACATAGCACCGCATTCTGTACAAAAGTATGTTTCAAGTTGGTAGATTTGAGAATTTTCAGATGACGATAAAATATTGGCAATATTTCTGAATATTAGCGAACTACCCTGAAAAAGAGTATTGGACTAACAGAAGCAAAAGTCAGCAAGCGAGCGATGATATTCTAAATAACTATCCTGGAAAGGATTGTTGTTGCAAAAAACGACCGTACCTTGCACGCACCCGATGAGAATATTCACTAAGGGAGCGTCCATAAACCACGTAGCCTGTTTTCCTTTTGTTTATAACGTTGTATCCTTTATCACTTAACGGCAATTGTCTTTTCGTCTTTATTCAAACAAAAGACGAACAGGCTGCGTGGTTTATGGACGCTCCCTAACTATCTTCAAGTTGACAGATGATTATTGAACAAATACACTCGAACTCCAAAGATACGAGAAGCTCGGGAATCGGAAACTCCAAAGATACGAGCATGAAAGGTGTAACCTGTTTGATCCCTACATGACCTTTACACCCCAGGGATATGAGTTTGCGACAATAAAATAGAAGTATAGAACACAGAATTTCTGGCACTAGTGTTAAATTTCCGGTGTTAAAAAGGGAGCTTCTTTTCCACAAATTCAAGTTAACCGTCAAACAAGTCTGAAGAATAAAGGCCAAGGTCAAAGTCAAGGTCACTATCGTATGCCTCCCTGCAAACCCTACAACTTTTGTCTCGATCTTTTTAGCATAAAACGATTTTCTGAAAAATTATTGAGGTTCGACTTTAAAAATAAAACTCTCTTTATAATATAAATACCTACATTTATGGCCGTGATTGTGGCCTGCACCATAGTTCAAACTATGATTGTTACGGTGACATATAGCGCATAAATTCAACCAGCAATAACCTATTGTGCACGTCTACGGACCACCATAACCCACTGCGCAAGTCTACAGCACATCATGATCCACTGCGCATGCCTACGAGCCACCATGACCAACTGCACATGTCGATGACCTACCAAGGATTACTACGCATATATTTTTGGCTTAACTGGAGCTGATCTCCTCAGGTATCTAGAGAGAAAAATGTCAAACACTCTAAAAAATGGCCCTTTTCCAATCCACACATAGTGATATTTGAACCCCAATTACACCACGAAAACCTTATTTTTTACAGTTGTGGTCATTGAGACTTTTTATCACCATGACACGAACTATATTTTCCCTCAATTACAAACAAATTAGCCGAAAGCCAATTTCTGTAAAAGTTCTGCGGGGTTCTTTAACTTTTTTGTTTGAAATTCAACTGATTGGTTGTAAAATAACTTTTTGGTTGCAAATTCATTGTCTCGAGTTGAAAGTTCAACTGTTTTATAGAAAAATCGTCTTTTTGACTTGAAAGTTTCAGAACTTGGTTTAAAATTCAACTATTTATTACAAAAGTAAACTGTTTTGTAGAAAATTCGTTTTTTTTAATTGAAAATTAATTTTTCTCAATAAAAATGACACGTCATTTTTGGTTAAAAATTTATCCTTTCTAGCTTGAAAATTCAACTAATTAGTTCAAAATTTTTTTAGAAACGAAACAAAATAGACTAAAAATTAATCAAATAAACTTTGGGCAAACATCCCATCCATCGTTCAAAATATTTAGCTGAAGATTTATGCAATTTGTTGAAAATTCCTATTTTTTGCTAGAAAATTAAACTATTTGGTTACACATTTATGTATTCTGTTGAAAATTCATCTTTTCGGGCAGAAGATTAATCTTCTTAGTTGAAAATTAAATTATTTGGTAAAAAGTATATGTATTTGGATTATAATTCGTATTTTTTGGGTAGAAAATCAATTTTTTTATTAAAAATGCAATGTATGGTTTAAAATTAATTTTGTTTTAGTTGAGGATTAGAGTATTTTTTGGAAAATTCCTCTTTTTTGGTTATATTCAACTGTTTTTTATTAAAAATTAAAACCTTTTGTGGTGTAAGTATAAACTATTGCATTTTTGGTTGAAAATTTGTATTTCCAGGTTAAAAATGCAACTGTTTTGTTGAGAATTCGTATCTTCCCTGGTGGAAAAAATTTGCTGCAAATTCTCTGCAAATTACTTCATAATTCCCCTGCAATAGCTCTGCAAGCACTCTGCAAACGTCTCCTGCATTACTGCTTAAATTGAAACACTTAAGCATACATGCAGAAGAACTCTGCATTACTCTTCTTCAAAAAATGGTCTGCATTCTCATGCATTTCTCAGCGAGTTTTCTGCAAAGGATGTTCGCTTTGTAAAAATCTCTGCTTTACTGTTTAAATTAAAGCACTTCAGCAAAAATGCCAATGCTCTGCATTACTCTGCGGCAGACAATTCTCTGCAAAAAAAAACCGTTTTATATATCATAACTGCACTTCATTTATATTTTATAAATTTCGCAATTGCAGACACGGTCACTTACAATCATAATCGCACGCACAACGCTATGAAAAAATCGCCCCCGCTGGGGATTCGAACCCTACCTAAACTACCTAAATCTAAACCGCACGCTCTAGCTAATTACGCTAATGTATCGCTTGGATTATGCCGACAAAATCTTAGCCAAGCTTTTTCGCTGAAAAGCCACGGCTAACGAAGGAATATTTTTTCGTTTTACACCATTTATATGAATAGGTGGTTTTAAAAATGCGTAATAATAATATTTAAATTTAATTAATTTAAATTTTAATAGTGAAATGTTTAATTTAAATATTCATTTAATTTGTAATTCATGTTCAAA
>CAKNWW010044404.1:0-10857 GCA_932074435.1 Andricus kollari
AAAATTAATTTTTTATTTCGTAAATTCATATTATCGGGTTCAAAATTCAACAGTTTTGTAGAAAATTTGTCATTTCGACTAGAAAATTTAACAATTTCATTGAAATTTTTTTCTCTTTGGACTGAAAATCTTTTCTGACTTTAAAATTCAATTGTTTGGTTGAAAAATTAATATGGTTTGATAAGTATTCAACTATTCGATTAAGAACTTCAAATAGTTGGTTGAAACTTAATTTTTTCAAGTGGAATTTTAACTACTCTATTTGTGATTGGAAATTTATCTTTTTCGGTCCAAAATTTAACTATTTGTTTGAAAATCTATCCTTTTTAGTTAAAAATTAAAATATTTAATTGAAAATGTATGTATTTTGTTGCAAATTCATCTTTTTGGTTGAAAATTTAACTATTTTGTTGTAAATTCGTATATTTTGTTTAAAATTCGTATTTTCGGTAGAATTTAACTGTTTTTGATTAAAAATTAAAATATTTTTTCTTCGAAATATCAGCTATTATGTTTTTCGTTGAAAACTCTTTTTATATTGTTAAAAATTATTTTTTTCTCTGAAAATTGAACTATTCTATTTGTGGTTGAAAACTGAACTTTTTTTAGTTACAAATGCATGTGTTTTATTGAAAATTCTTCTTTTGTTGGGAAAAAAATTAATCTTTTCTAGTGAAAATTAATCCGATTCTAACCCGAACATAAAGAAGACGTTTTACACAAAAACTATTCAAATTAGCCAATTTTTCAATCCGAATACAGATTTGATTCAAAACAGGAATATGCCCTAATTATCTAAAAAAGATCTAACTCTAGTATTTATGGAGTACAATGAGGCAATTCAATTTTGAGGTTGAGTCCTGGTTTCAACGCCCTTAACTATTCGATTTTCGGTTAAAAATTAATATTTTTTTGGGTGAAAATTGAATTATTTCAAGTATTTTTTTGCAAGCTTAACGTTTTCTAAAACTTTTTCTATAGGTCCTAGGAAGTTGTAAATCTTTTGGACGTGGAAGTCGTGGAACTAGGTGAATCCAAAAAAAACACTTTTAGAAAGAAGAAAATTAATTTCCAGAGCCACACAGCTATATAGTCCAACATAGGAACATTTCAAATTTTTTCCACCCTGAAATTTCATATTTTCTTTTAAAAATCCTTGTTAGTCGTGACTAACCTACGACTTGCAATAAAAAGTATAACAACTGATACTTAACAGATATGACTGAAGTTGTAAAAAATTTATTTTGGATCCGCAAAAGTAGATCATTTTCATCTGAAGTTGATAATAAGAGTGATATGCAATGGTTTGATATCCCGGGATTAACTTTGATCTAAATGGCTTTTAAAGATTTTGTTATGGATTCAATTGCATATTAATTACAGAAGGTTGTTGATACTCTGTATAGTCCATCCACCAAGTAAGTAGAGTACAATCTCTAATTGAGTTAAAGAAAAGTGAGTGATCGATAGTCGGTAGTTACTATATAATTAGTGAAAATATATGAATTTATTCAGGACTGAATATGTTAATTTAAAAAGGCTTATACAAATAGGAAACGTGACAAAGGTTAATAAAAGAGCGCGATTGTGTAACATTTTTATCTTAATAATTGAAGCAAAAAGGCAATATTGTAAAACTTGTAAATAGGCTATAAAAATAATACCTCTAATATAAATGCACTCACAAAAACACCAAAAAATTTGATCAAACACAAGAGCGCAGCTAACACACGTTGGGTCGTTCAATTAACGTCCATAATTTTATATCGAAAACAATCGACAAGAAAAGTTTACTAATTGATTAGTATCCGAAATATAAATTACCAATAAATTACCGCAAGGAAATGCGAATGAACTTCCACGCGGATATTTTCAATATGGAACTTTCTCCAGGTGATTTTAATGTCGCGGTTGTTCAGGGCAATAATAGTACACAAGAAAAATAGAAAATAATTTTATACGAAATTCAACTAGAATCATAATTTCCCAGGAAAAAGCACATGCATTAATGACTGGTTTGCCAACAACTTCAACTCTTTTTACTCACTGAATAGACGAGTATAACTATCTTATTTTAAAAAAATGTATTTGTTCATTCGACTTTTCAGAATTTTGTTTTGAAAGAAAGTCAAACTCCAGACAAACTGGAGGATTTATCATTTTATTTTTCTCGCCATATCTCTTAAAACAGAAGTTTACACGTAGTCCTCTATAGATTACCTTTCCCAGAATATCACCTGGGCTCTTTTATCTGAGGTTTCTTATCGCAGATTTCAGGGATTCGTGTGAAAATAAGACCTTGGTGCATGCCTTTGGGTAGTTTTTAATTTAAAATATTGTATTAACTTTAGAATGAAAAAATTAATAACGCTTCACGCTCGATAATATATTTATCTCGCGCTTCGCGCTCGATAATGTATTGCCTCACTCTATGCGCTCGGTCTTTATACTGCCTCCACGTTTGTGCACAGACCTTTTAAAATTAAAGGTCAAATCATCGACAACTGCAATTTGATGATTGTGAATTCTCTTTTGTTAAAGCTCCTTCCATCTTAACGAACACATTCTCATCACGTATCTTGTGCTTCTCACTCGATTTCGTCTAATATGCGAACTTTTTTACATTATATTCAACTCTATTACATCAAATGTATATTAAATTTATTTCTTTTCCTCAGTCTGGGACTGCTTATCCAGATATAACAAAATAAAGTACGAGTTTTATTTTTCATGATTACCTTAATATTTGTTCCTTATTTTGTATTAATTTTTATTCTCAGCTACCCTGAAAAATGTGTCATTTTAATAAATGTATATTATTACAACTCATAATATGCATTGATAATGAAACAGACCTACTTTCATTGCCTTGTTTTTATAATTAAAAAAAGTGCGCATCTTATAAAAAAATAACAGTTTTGTTATTAAACATTTTATTGCACCTTGTGTCGTTTTTCCATCAATTAAATTTATTTATTTTCTATGTTATTTTTAAGATTTAAACAGAAAATACACGTCCTGGCATAGTGGTTTTAAGAAAATTTGTAGATATAATTTAGGCGAAATTTTTTGTTAAATAAAATTTATTTTACCTTATGTCGTTTCTTCAAAAAGCTATTCTTTTTATCTTTAATGTATTTTTATAACATACATTTATAATAATTCTGTAGATCTTTTTTGGTTGAACAACTTTTGTCCTTTAATTTTTTTCGTAACTTGTAACGATTTTCCAAAATTTTAATTTTTTTTATTTTGAATATTATTTTTTACGATTAAAACTAAAACTACGCGCATTGTCAAAAAATAATTGATAACAAATTCGTAGATCTTTTCTCGGTGAATAACTTTTGTTCATTATTAAATGTTATTTTCGATTAGGACAAAAACTAAGTGTTGAATCAAAAAATGATTAATAAAAAATATTTAGGTATTTTTTTAGTGCATAATTTTTATGTTACTAATCTTTTATTGTATCAGAACAGTTGGTCGAAAAATGCTAGTTTTCAAACTGGATCTTTGTTTTTGGTCCAAAATTGGATTGTGCCAAAGAACAATCCAATCAGATTAGTCTTTCAACAGTTATCCGGTTTACAGACGATAACGATGAAAACAACGAGAACAACGACGATAGACAGACAGACGCCATCGTAAAACCAGTTTTTTGGGGTGCAGAGGGCCTGGAAAAGTGGAGATTAAAAAAATCAGCGGTAGTCAGTCTTCACATGAAACTAATACCTTCACAGTAAATCCCCGCGATATTATTTATCTGAAGTTGGATAAAAACGTTGCAAACAATTGGCAACTACAATTATCCGCCTCGTGATAAAAATTATCTGCCGTCGGATAATTCTAGTTTTCAATTGCTTACAGCGTTTTTATACAACTTCGGATTAATAATATCTCGGGGATTTACTGTGTTCTCAGCACGGCACTTAGCGCTAAGTTTGAGCGCACCTGAGGTGTGCGGGTACGCCCTCGCGATCGTTTTCGTACGTTTAATGCGTGCATTTCGACTGCATTTTTTCAAATATCATAACTATTGTAACTTAAATCGAAAACCGCGATTTTAAGCCCTGATGAACTACAATCATAGATATGAACTAATTTTTTTTCAATTTGTGTTTAAAGCAGACGATTGCATTCTCATTGCAACACTCGCGCTCGACAATTGGGTTATACAGGCGTTTCTCTTCGAAAAATTAAACGATCTAGACAAAATGGAACGGAATGTAAGAAGTTGGAATGTTTTCCAATTTAATGTTGATAAAAAATGCAAGTTTTTTTTAATTTACTAAACAGAGACATTAAGAAACAGACTTAGACAAGATATTGAAAATCATTTCACTGCGTTCTAAAAATTTTAATGTATATAGGTAATCTACTTGATTATTAATTATCTAGAACTTTTTTAATTTGTGTCCAATCACAGACTGTCATTTAGATAATGTGTAAATCTGGTTGAAATTTACTAAAAATCACAATTAAAACTTACGGGTCTCATAAAAACAAAAATTGCATAATTTTAAAAATGATGTAACTTTTTGAATTTTGTTCTAATCGAAAATTTGTGTTGGGATAATGTTGAAATATGTTTGATATCTAGTGAAAAATTGGATTGAAATTTCTTTATCTATCAAAAAAATAGTTTTTTCTATTTTTCGAAAATTTTAGAAATATTGAAAAGCATATGTAGACGTCCGCATGAAAAGGGCCCTTATAGCCGGTATGGAGTTAAGTATATGGGCATGTAGCCAGACAAAATTCCTGGAATTTTATGTCTAAAGCGAACCCTCTAAGTTGAAAAACGAGTCACCAGGACATTTTTGAAGTTGGAATTTCGAAAAATCTTTGTTCGAGAAAAATGCATCTAAAATTTGCGAGTTCCATAAGCACACGTGTTATACTTTTTCTTCGACCATGAAATATACCTACTTCCGGTTACTTCCTGGATATGAGTATATTCCCAATATATTCACTATAGGTCCCGGTATCATCCCCCTCTGAAAAAAAAGAAATGATAATTTTGACCTCAACTTAGAAAACAGTGAATATATCTCCTAAACTAGAACCGACCAAAAGGGCCTTTTTCATGCGGAGGCCCCATATAACTATTTTAATTTTTATAGAAATTAAAAATGCCATTGGTATAATTTGGAGGTCTTTTTGTCAAGTATTAGAAAATTTGACAAAAATTTCTAAATCTCTTCAAACAATTTTGTTTAAAATTTTGGAAATGCCCGGCATTTTTTTTATTTTGGTCGGAAATATAAGGTTAACGAACTTAATGTTCATTTTGAGAGATCAAAGGCTAACTCGACTGAACAAATTCTTCAAAAGTTAGCGTGGCTACAATATTCAGGTAACCACGCATCCAAGCAGGCAGACATACAGACAGACACCAACAAAATTTGTATGATTTTCGGACTATGTGGGTGCCGAAACGTAAAGATCCGTTAAAAACTAGAGATAGAAAATTTGGATATAGAGTCAGACATTTTTATACAATCTTTTCATCTTCTCTCACTAACAACTACAAAATTATACATTACATTCTTCAGCTAATTGATAATTAGTAGGTACATACCTCAAGTTGATTAGATTCATAACTAAATGTTTTTCGTCGACGTGGTCGATTGAACCCATTGTTTGGATTAAATCCAGTAAATTAAATTAATCAACAAATTTGTTTAAATTAACAATAGATTGTATTGATTAAACTGAACTGTGGGTTGTCTAAATCTGCTCTAGACATACAAACCCCAAACGCTTGAACACCTTTTCACATTTTACAAAATTGTTTTAAAATATATGGATCAAGCTCTACTATCAAAATTGTACCAAATTTGAAACATTTTGTTTATTCCCTATTCTAAAAAGAATTTCTTTCAAAGCCCGACACTATAAATAAATTTTGTACAATTATCTCTAAATCTAAATGATTGCACTTGTTACTAATGAAATTCTACTCATTCAATTAGAGAAAAGTGGGCAACTAAATTACTAGCTTACTAAAGTAACGAAAAATGGTCAGAATTTGACAATTTATATAGTTATAAACAATTTTTGAATATATTGAGGCCCACGGCTGGACCAATAGACATAGCGAAGAAGTTAATATGGGGATGAGAGCAATAATTAATCAAAAATTGATTTTTAATTAGGAAATGTCCAAATTTCAAATTATTTAAACAACTTGTTCAAGTATGTGAGTTACAGAAAAAAATATTGCGATATTCGATTCTACGAAAAAAATTACACAGACCCTATGTGTTGAATAATTTTTATCTCCACCCAATGTGTTATGTATCATAAATAAACAATTGGAGACTACGAAATCCGCTTCAGCATTTATTTGTACTACATATAAAATTGGATGGATCAGATTTTTTCGACGTAGTGAATCTTTTACAGACTTTGCTTTTGCAATAAGTTTTTTTAGAAAAAAATCACTTCTCTCCCCACTTAACCATTTTTGGATTTTGAATTTCAGAAAAAAATTTCGAATACATTCTATCGTCCACTTTAAGGATCTTTTTAAAAGAATCGGATTGGAATATTTTTAATATCAATAAAAGTTCATTAAAGTGAAGGTTTCTCCAAAAACATGCTACCCTTTATTAACAAATTAATATCTCGTAAACTTTTAATCACAAAGGGTTCGAATAGGAGTCATTTAGAAGGTTTTTTATGCACTACAAATCAAATCTTATATACTTCTTTCAGAGCTCTTAAAGGGAATCAACAATCCAAGCATGTTAAAAAATGGTTATAATTTTCACTTTATTCCTAATTAACAATATACGCAACGATCTGACAGAGCACAGAATTTCAGTATTTCGTTAGAATGTCTTTGTCCGCAAAAAAAACAAGCAAAAAAATTGGTGGGTCTTTTCTTTTCCAGCAGAAATCGTAATTTTACTAGACTATAATGAAAAAATAGTCCCTTCAATGTCTGCACAGATCACAAATTCGATAGAACACAAAAGCACCCTTAACAAACGATGATTCAATCACTTTACGACCATCATTTTATATTGAAAACAATCGACAAGAAAAGTTAACTAATTAATTAGTGATCGAAATCGTTAAAGAATTAGCCAACATTTGCACTAATTGATATAAGTAAAATAAATGTGCGATTTTTTTGCTATTCCATCAATGAAATGCTAAAATATGACTTTTAATTAGCCAAGAACTCGTCACTCTACCTTAGTCAAACACACTGACTCATTACTAAAATATCAATTACTAGTGAAAATTTTACTTAAAGTTAATTTATCAATTAAAAAAAAAAGTAATAATTGTTTCCCTAAATTTTTCCAAACTGAACTTGGAAAGAAAAATGAAAAAAAAATCATAATTTAAAAGAAAATAAAGCAATAAAATATGATCTAACGTTGTAATTGTCTACTATATGAAGACAAGTTTTTACAATCTTGATGAATCTGAGTTGAATAGACTTTGAGCAAAAAAGGCTCTTATCTTTTTGTTAAAGTCAGATAACAATAAAAAGGAAGTGCAATATAAATTAACTCACATCTGTAATGAACGCGAATTATTTTCAATGAAGTTATGAAAATCTTCATTATCTTCATTCCTTCTCGAAATGTGACGCGATATGTCTGAAAGTAAATTGTAACTCTTATACCGATTTAACGGTCATTTTACTTATTACATTTTTCAACTTATATTTGCTTTCTAATAAACAAATAAAAGACTAGAAAGGTCTTTTATTTGTTCCTTATAGCCGGATCATGAGAGGAAGTCTATGCAAGTTCAGAAAAAAACTACAATCCTTATTATTTATTTTTCTATTTACGAGCCCACTTCTAGTGTCAAACTCTTATCGCTACCGGACAACTAAATACTAAATTCTAAAGACTAAAGCTCTCGACTTTCCCTTTTGTGCAACTATAAAATTAATCCAGTCACGAAACTTGGTGGGACATTTTTTCAAGCTTCCAACAATAACAGCAGCAACTCGAGTAGCAGTAACACTTCGTCGACATCACCCTAACCCTAACCCGTTGATTCGCTTTTTGTTCCAGGGCACTGCACATGAAGGAGCACCCGGATTACAAGTACCGCCCACGTCGAAAGCCAAAATCGCTCGTAAAGAAGGAAAATAAGTTTGGTTTCTCACTCTCACCTTTAACAATGTCACCAACCGATTCTCTCAGTTCCATATCTCGAGGTCTCTTACCTCCATTAGCCTCACCTATGAACCACCCCTTGATAACCCACGATGACCTCAAAATTCCTCGTTTTTTCCCGCCCTTTCCCTATCCACTCTACCCAATTCAACACAAATTAGGAGAGGACTTCTCTGGAGGAAAACTAGCAGCAGATTTGGCCTTCCAAGCGATTTATGGATCAGGAGGTACTTTCTACTCAGGTCATCAATCTGTATCCTGGCCTGGTCTCACAACCCCAACTTGTCTCCAGCCAAACTGTGGATGTTCAAGTCCATCTAAGGACCCAAAAAGGACTTCGTTTCTTCCCGAAAAACCCGAGGACAGACCTTTTCCAAGTCCTGTGAAACCAGAAGATGATCGCTTTAGTCTAGAAAATCGAGACAGTGTCAGGAATGATGGTTGTTACCGAAAAGTTGAGGATAGTCCATCAGAAGATAAACAGGAGGAGGAAAAATCAGAGGATCGGTATACATCCTCACCAGCTGAGAGGTTTGATAAATTTCGATCTCTTTCTTCAGTTTTGACTTCATTACCTTCTACAACTAAAACAGAGAGTAGCGTTTTCTCTGTTCAAAGTCTCACAGGAAATACGTCAGCCAGAGGTCACGTTATATGAAGGCCGCTTCCGGTTCTTCCGGATCTTAATTTTCGGGGGAACCTTATTTCTAATTGGGCTGCACCTGAATGGTGGCGAGTACCTCCAATGTTGTCTCCTATTTCTCAAAGCTCCTGTACGGCAACTGACCTTACAACAACTACAACTACTACCATGTCAGGGGTTTCGTCTAGAAGAGATGAAGAGGAGAGAGAAAGCTCCAGGTTACTGAATAATTCTAGGAGCCAGAGGACTTCGTCTCTTGGGAGTGTTCAGTGAGGAGCTGACAGTTGTCAGTGAAAGAAAAAATTATTGTTGAGTGTGGTATGTTGATTTTAATGTCTAGAGTGTGTTTTTGGAGACCAGTGAAGTTGGATTTCCAGAAGAGGGATGGATGTGAGAATATGAATTTGGGAAGCTAGGATGATCAGCAATACTATATATTATTTAAATTGGAAATTCAAGTAGAAAGAAAAATAATTTTTAACAAATAGAATTTTTAAGTTTCACCTTAATTCTAATTTTCTGAGGAATTACTATTTCACTTTTCATGATTTATCAGTCAGTTTCCAGCATGATTAAAAATATTAAATTAAAAGTGAGTAACTAAAGGTGCTATATGTATGTATAATATATGTATGTGTGAAGTTATTCTTCTAGAATTTTAATTCAATCTTGAACAGTCTAATTTTGCATTTTTTTATAAATCTCGAGATGAGTACACATTGTGTGAATATAAAACTCTTATCTTTTTGTTAAGAGCAGATAAAAAAAGCGGAAGTATAATGTTAGACTGACTCATGTAAGTAAAGAAAATGAATTCACTTGACTAAAGTTATAAAACTTTTCGTTATCTTAACTCCTTCTCAAAACATGCAGACACCTCCAGCAAAATATGTAGAAAAAATGTTATTTTTGTTCACAAGGGCTCAAATTAATTCAAAGTAAGCAAAACTTAAAAATGCTAAACCATGAGTCGATTAGGAAAACCAATCCTTTCCTTAAACTCAAAAAATTTATAAAAGCGTGTAAATTCATGAAAAAGGTTCTTTTTGATGTGCATGTGGCATGTAAATTCATTTAAATCTGACGAGCTGCGTTTTGCAATTGCCGAAGGAAAGAAGCGCTTTTGGCGAAAACTAAAATGCGCTTTTGCCGAAAAGGCAGCTCAATAAGTTGTTACAGAGAGATGCATGTCCGCGAAAATCGAATCGATATCACACCGCAACCAAATCCTACAAAGAGATCTCCCACCCCAAACGACATGATACGCGAAGGCTAGGAGAGTCCAATTTTGATGAGATAACCGTCCCAACCCTCTCGTCACATATTACAGCATGCGAACGGCCGCAATGGTATCCCTAGAAAAAAACCTCTTCCAACGGAAGCAAATCTCTTCTTTGGGAGGCAGTCATGCGAAATAAGCCAAACATTCTGAATACTAACGTACGAGATACGGCGGACCCACTGCATACATATATGTACCATTTTGTTATCCATGATACATATTACTATTTTAGATCTATAAACTGAGGAATGAACTTTATAAGTTTATCAAAACGTTTGGTTTCTTTAGAAGAAACAACAGATTTTTTTTGGTTTTATTACATTCTCTTTAATTTAAATAAACCGCTGGTTCAATCAAAAAATAATTTTTTTAGATGAGAAAAAAAAACATTTTGTTGGCGTTTTCTCAGTATATCTGTGCTTGTTGTTAAGTTTCTCTTTTAATTGTTCGTCCTATTCGTTATAATTTCAAATATGTGATCACCATAAGGGTGCTTATTTTTTAAATCGCATGGCCATGTTCTCGATTTTCATATCATTTCAAAATTTCCATAGAATCTATGGTTAATCTGTCAAAAACAATTTAAAAAAAGTATCATTTAAGAACCAATGAAGACTCAGTCTTGGTGATCTTTATTTTCTAAGTTTAACGTTACGAAAAGAAATTTCAAAGACAAAAAGTGCGTCACTTCAAAATTAAGATCTTCGCGGCTTGAAGCGGATTTATTTATGAACAATATATTCTTTTTAATTAATTATATTTGCAACATAATTTTTAAT
>CAKNWW010044441.1:0-13830 GCA_932074435.1 Andricus kollari
GGAAGGTTAAAGATTCCACTCCTGCTAGATATTGTACGATTGTTTTTATAATAGATTAGGTTCATTTTATTTTTTTTTACTGAAAATAATATGGAAAGTAAAAAAGGTTCAAATTGATCCTAATTTGATATATTATCCATCGAATATTATTTCGTTTTACACTGACGCGTTTCTAAACTTTAATTAATAAAATGAACCAATTTAAAAAACAGAAATAAAAAAGAAAATGCAATAAGTATCTCTGCAAATTAACTTCATGCGGCGAATGGAATTTAAAATTCTTATTTGACAATATGTGAAAATGATTCAATGTGGAACATTTTTATTTTCACATTTTTTATGTATTAAAACTTTCTATTGGACATAACATGGTGTCTATAACCTGCCAGGATTTACAGCTGACACATACACACAATTCTAAATGATGTTAGACTTAAAAGTTTATTAAAATTTACAGTTACCTACATTTGCATAATAGAAATTAATCAGGTGCACCGATATTTCAAATTACTATTGAAACGTCAGCATGACATCAACTGTTACTTTCTGATAGAACACCTATCTCAAAATTAAATAATGAAAAACAAAAGCATCACTATGAACCAAATGCATGCTGCGAACAGAATGTATTACAGTATATTCTCGCTAAGTAACTGCTCGATATGTACCTGTTATCCTCCGCAGACATTTTTCATACTTATGAGTGTCTCCCACTCCTTGCTTGGAATATATATCAAGCACGTCTCAATTCGAAAAATCCTATACATGTCACGAGTTTGGTTTGTTTTTTGACAAATATCAAAACAACCTAAAGGGAAATACTATTTTCATTTTTAGACGTTCTATTTGCTACTTTATAGTTATTTATTACTTTTAGTTTTATGTTTTTTTTTCTTTTGTTCAAATAATTGTGTAGATTTATTGAAAATGCGGACTGGCACATACTATCACAGGTTAGAACAAAATATGACAGTAGGCGTAGAGTGGGGGCTCTTAATAAGTGCCTTATATACTTCCCTACCGCCCGATAAAGTGGGCACTTAGTGAGAGTGTACTGTAGCTGCGAACACTTGTAGAATATTATTAGTAATAATTAGTATTAATGATTAGTTATTAGTAAGCAATGGTTTCTATAGCTACGAAAAATGATTAAAGGTGAATAAGATCACAAAGGTGATTCTCCTTTTCTAGCAATGGAGCAGGACAGAAAAACGTTGGGGCCAATTTTACGTCCTTATCTTGGAAACTTGTTCAATTCATCTCACGAAAACGCCTGGCACGTCGAGTCCTGGAAAAAGAGACAGGAGATCTACAACGCGGAAATGCGTTCATTGGCCATGTTTTGCAAGTTAGTGACCACAGAGGAGATATCACCTGCTAATGGAATTGTTGAGTCCCTCTCGAAGGGGTGGAACTGGTCAGAGGACGCAGCACGAATGATTGAACGAACAAATAATGGATTAAAGCTCGTTTTTATTACGTCTGATAAGATTTTAAGGTAAAGTTCAATATTTATAAATTAATAATAACCTATAGATCGATATATTATAACTAGATTTTAAAACGAAACCATTTTTTAGATACAACCTGACGTTTGCAGACAATAAAGGACTAAGTGCTTTTTCAACTTGGAGTAAAGCTAGGAATATCAGCAATGCAGTAAAAAGGGCCACCATAGCCAGAATTAATCTGATTACAGTTACTGATACACTGCTAAAGAAGAAAAAGTCAATTACTGAAAATGAGGAAAAAGGTGAATATTGTATTGGCAATTTATTGATAACTAGCCAAAGAACATGCATGCTATAAATGCAATTATTAAATATTACATTTTTTTCAGTACTAAGTTGCATTGCACCAAAAACGGCTAAATTTGTAAAAAATATAAATTTTTAATTAACTAAGTCCTTCACTTATAAATTCAAATACTTAAAATATGTCAATATATAAAAAAAGGGCTACTAAAAGTTAACTGGCCTCAAAAATTATACTGTGAAAAATTCAAGGAATTTTCCACGCACTTTTGTGGGACAAACCCCACATTTTACTTTGAATGTAGGAGAAAGGTGCCCACAGTTTCGGCGTACACAGGTAGTCAAACGAAATATCTACAATTCTGTTGCATATTATGAGTTAAAATCACTGAATATCTATGACTCTATTGTATTGACGTGTTTTAGAAAAGTTATAATTGTATGCTTCTCGGGTTCAAGTTCTTCTTAGAAAAATAATTTGTTGATAGGTCGCAATGACAGGTTATTTGACTACCTATTTTCAACTAGTATTTGAGGAAAACAAGCCAGTTAAAGAATATTTTTCCTATGTACTTACAATCTGACTGCATTACACTTATATCATATGTGGCAAAATGATTTTTTATTCCTATATTATGAACATCTATACGCATCTTTGCCCTACGTTTACCCAAGAAATTTTGGAATTTTTCCCAACAAATTTGTTAAATTCTAGGAAATTGAGGGAATATTCCTCAAAATTTAAGATACTCAGTGACTCCCATGCAAATTAGTGAAGTACTCTCATTTACATTGCGATTTTCCTCAAAAAGTGGGACATTCTTTCCAAAAATTTGAAGAAATTTTCCAAAGGTAGGGACCCAAATAAACTAAAAGTAAAAATAAACCTAAAATAAAGCCTAAATAATGTAAGCAAGTTTTTCAATTTTTGTAAATTTTCCCAAAAATTGAAAAAATTTCAGATAAAAATTAGAAAACATTTTCTATGAAGAGGATATTAAGTTATGATTTATTCCAATGATATTTCCGAGTTTTTTATTTATTGACCTTTGAATTCCTCGAAATATCTTGAAATATTTTGAAAATGAATCATTTTTATATATTAATTGAAATTAAGTTTTATGCTCTTTTCAAATTATATAATTCAACATCGGTATTTGCAAGAAAATAAAATACTTCGCTACAAGAACAATCACAAATTAAATTAACAGTTTTAAATAAATTGAATGTTAGTAGAGGGTTTCATTTTTAAATTTCTAATGTAATAAGTGAAGCAGTTTCAAGTTGGTCAAAAGCCAGTCAGGTTTTCAACAAAAATTTGTGTGAGATTTTCGAGACATTTCGTTATACCACTTTTCTTTAGATATATTTATCAATAATTTATTATAAAATTCAATAATTTTAATTAAGTGCTAGTCGAAAGTTTACCATCTTAGCAGTTTTAAACGAAAAACGAACTTGTGGTGAGCGATAAACTTCGAAGTTAGCAAATTAATTAAAACCAGGTCACGTAACCAGCGGAGAATCTAATGAAGAAATTTTCCGATTAATTTTCTCGGAAAATAAGAAAGGCGAGAGAACCTTTCTAAGACGATGCATGAAAACATTGAAAAATATATAAAATTCTTCTCAAGATAATGGACCTTCTCTAATGTGCTAAGAGAGCTGCAAAAATTGGAGTTCAATGTCCAAACCTTAATGGTATCTTAACGGCTCACGTGTCTTAAGCTCGTAAAACGACTTAAAAAGATTTTCGCATTCGCCTTCTTCGTTTATTTCCGAATAGCCCCAGTGAACCGCGGTTACCCTTTTAGTACGTGTAAATCTGCTAAATCAAGATTTATACCGTCCTATCACATGAACGCTGAACAATCCAATTTTCTTTGGAGCGTGACTTGCAATTTTTCACTCTTTGAAACAAAATTGTGTAATTTTGGCTTCAAAGCATTACAACTGAGCCATTCCATGTCAAAGCATCTGAAATTTTTTAGCTATTGTTATTAATTTCGATGAAAATTCTATTATCTGTTCTCTTAGGTCTTGAGAGAAAAACCCTAAAATAATGTTTGAAAAATTGAAAAAACGAAATTGGTTAAATAAAGTAAATTGCCATTGTAAATATTTCACAGTGGATATCAGTGATATTTATAAAGTTTTGATGACTAAAGAACAAGTTTAAAATCGATATTTGTTTTTTAGGTCTGTATGGCCATGTTGAACTGAGGAAATTTAGTCCTTTGACTTACGTTATCTCTATGAATCGTCGGCGAGGTCGTCAAAGGGGTCCAGGAGGATTGATATCGGCTCTTGTGACTCTGAATAAGTTTCGGGTAAGATTCACTGTTGCATCATATTTCACTTTACATTTCCATTTCTATTTTATTGTCGAATTCTTATCAAATAACAAATAGTTTTTTTACTTTTTTTATCATACAATCATTTTATACACTTTGACAATAATAATGTGTATTAAATCTTTGTTTTAAATTCTGCTGACCTAGTAAAATGTGAAAATTATTTGATGTTTGTTTTTTGCTGATATATCTAATGGTCAATTTTGGTTCGAGATTTCAAATGAAGACTGCTACTTGTCGTGGTAGCTCGAAAAACTAAGAGGATATCGATTGGAACCTTGATGGTATAATCAGTTCAAGCTAACGCGGTGACTCATAAAAAGTAGAATCTCGCGGTTCGAATCCGGGCTGAGGTAGATTATTTCCAGAGTGTAGATCAACAAAAAAACTGTATGTTTTTAACATTGAAATAAGTTAAACTTAAAGCTGCATTGGATCAATCAAGATTGAACTGACTTTGTAGACTGATTGATTTTACTTGATCTTATTGGAATTCCTTTTAAATCCTTAAATTTCTTTGCCTTCATCTAAATCCAGAGAATTTCATTAGAATTAACTTTAATTTAGTATAAATTACTCAAATTCAGTATAATTCGCTTGATTCAGTGAAATTAATTTGCTAAGAACTCGGATAATTTCACCTCCTTGAAAGTAATTTAATTTAATTGATTTTATCTTACATTCGATTTTTATTTCTTTGAGTTCACTAGCATCAATAAGAATTCGCATCAAGTTTAGCTGAATTCACTTGAGTTTACTACAATTTGTTTTGAATTGCATTGAATCCACTTCAATGTAGTTTAATTTATTAAAATTTAGTGAAATTTATTGAATTCAGTTTAATTTACTGAAAGATCCTTTCAGTATACAGCGTAGGGCGTAGTAAATATCTAAAAATATCGTGCCCATATAGGCTGGATAAATGTGGGTGTGATTTTTACATGTTTACTTCGCCAGGACCTTTAGTTTAATTCACTGAAATTCAGTAGAATATACTTAAATTCAGATTAATTGATTTAAATGTAGTAGAATTGACTAAAATTTACACAAATTAAGTGTCATTGATTGAAATTCAGTAGAATAAACTGAAATTCGTTTTAATTTGCTCAAAGTTAGTATAATTTACTGAAATTTACTGGAATGAATGAAAGTAGAATATACTTTGAATTATTGCTTTCAATTATATTATTTGATAAATTAATTTACTAATTGTGAATACAATATGTAGAATGTACATAAAGCTACATGTGTTCGGCTAAGTTTCTATTTATAGAATATATAGTGCTTACCACAGTAACAAGTTAGACACAAATCCTTCAGCAAATCCCCGTAAATCCTCATCTTGGAAGCCATTGCACACCTTGAGAATTTCCTTACTCTAGATTTGGCTATATATCTAGATAATCTATTATGCAGTGTATCCATATCCACTATACACCGCAGACTTCGGATAATATTGACGTTGCATGGAATATAAACCCAGATTCGATGTGACATAAACTAAACTCCTACCAATTTTGATAATGAAATGTTATGAAAACACAGAATTATTATATTTTAGTTTCACCTCACCGTTTTAATTTCAATATAGTAGTATTAAAAATGGAACAACCTTTTGCTACGTCTTCTTTCAGACGTTTTTATTGGAAATTTCATATGACGTTTCGGAATCGAACAGATTCCCTCATCAGATATCCTTCAACATAGTGAAGACTTAACAAAAGACCAAGAAAGATGGTGAGAGATTGTAAAAAACGTAAAAAAGTCAATAAACGTAGGTTTTCGCTGGGAAGAAATCAGACAGGATAATAAAAACATGGTTTTGAGTGCTCACTAGACATATAAAATTTCTAATAAAATATAATCAATACCTAAATATATAATCATAACAAAACGCTTTTCCTTTTATGAAACTAGTTTTTGTTTGCCGGATGTAAAGTCAGAAGAATATTTATTACTTACCATCCCAAGCTTCTCTCTATACATTTGATACAGTAATTTTGGTTATTGCAACCATATTTTTAGATTTAGCAATCTGCTTTTATTGATTGAATTCTCAATGTTGCATTTAAAAGAATTAATTCGGAAATAACCCTAAGAATTTTGGGATCAAGAATTTTTTATGCGTTTTAAATAACTCGAGAGTGTGGTATCGCAAGAGCTCCATTTAGACCATGTTCTGGATTTTCCTCGGTACTAGCTTAATTATGTGCTTCGCTTACTTAGATTGGATTAGTGGGACGAATTTATCCAATTATTACGGGAGTAATTCCTGCCGTCATTTCATAAAAGTAGAAACCTGTCTTGATTACTTTGTTAAAAATATAATGTATGGTAGGTATAAAATAGTTTCTTGTTCAATCAATATTTGTAATGATTAAAAAGATTGTTTAAAAAAATAGTTTTTTTTATCTTTCAAGAATTTCTTACAAGAGGAATCTGGAGGAATTAAAATGCCTTTATAATCTAATCTTCTTCTGGAAGTGATATCGAGGTTTGATATCATAGGGTGAAAACTTATTATCGTCGATGGTTCCAAGAAGGAAGTTTTAATCCACTTTTAAAGTGGCCTTTAGTTGTGAACTGATCGTAATCAACTCTACACAAAAGCTAGTCTTGAGATTAATAGTGCATCCTTATATATTTTTCGATACAAATATCTCTATCACGATCCGAGTTGAAGAAACATAGGGATATATGTATCTATGTAATAAGATATTTGGAGCAGATGGAAGGAGGAATTGGAAATGTATCGATTTTGAAAGTTGAACCAGTTCTTTAATCTTTCATACACATTATGCTAGAAAATAGTTGTAAAAAATATTTTGACTCAGGTTTGTACAAAAGCACGCTCGTCACGAGCAATATCAAATTTTTTGATATATTTTATTTTTAAGGTAAAATTATGTTTAAAATAATGACGCTAAATAATAAGGAAATAAAAAAATACATATAATGAGTTTCAACATTATTAACAATATTATCATGGTCGAGAAACTAGTTTAGTCTAAGGGGCTTACATTAAATTTTAATTCGAAATTTCGGTGGAATAATGTAACTATAATTTGAACTATTTTCAATACACATACTGCTTATAATCAGATGATATCGAAGTAACTTTTAAAAAATATAATTTGAAAAATGTAGAGCGGAAAAAAACTAAGTTTAAGGTTAAAAGAATATGAGATGAGAGTATAATAGATACTTGGAAATCGTTGAAGGAAAATTATGCATGAAGGAGAGCTAAGAGAGGTTTGAAGTAAACAAAACATCTTTGAAAAAATTCTTTTTATTCAGAGATGCGCTGCAGAATATAATGCAATACAATTAAGCCAGAGGCATCATTATCTGTTTATAAGAAAACTCTTCATTATAAGATTAGGTCATTTTTTAACAATTTCTCCCTGAGAAATTTCATAAGATTTATCTTTGCATTTTTAATGAGAGTGGTAAGTTCATGACGCTTTGCATCTTATTGTTATAAGAAGATAGTTATATTATCAGATGTATTGTCTTTTTTAATTCAAGTAAATTTTTAAAGATTTCCAGGAGGTTTTTGGTTTTGCTATTGTAAAACAAAAATTGGTTTTCATGAATCGTAAAATTAGTTGATAAATTAATTAAGTTATTGGAGAGATTCTAAGGATAGACCTAATACACAGAAAGAACCCAAAAATGATTTGATTTATTCAATTTTTCTTGGGAAAATTTTTACGGATATATGTAATTCATATCAACATCTTCTTCGAGAATTCGACAATTCTAATCAACTAATTCCCCGAATTCGGGCTCCCTTCGAGCAACGGAAATCTTTTGTTGTAATTTGTTGGAAAGAAATCTTTAGTTTCACTTTTGTTAAAGGCAAACGTGAATAAATAATGAGAAAATGCCACTATATTACGTATTTAAATGTATTATTTATCTGTAAATGATGCTATGATGATAATCTTTATAGTGTCAAGCAGAAGAGACAAATTTTAATTAAAATTATTAAAAGTGATGTATTTTGAAATTCTAATCTAGATTCTACAAGAGGTTGCTCAGTTTCTCCCTCAGGATGAAAAAGTTGCTATGCTTGACATGGTCCAGAAAGTAGCTAGGGAGGCATCTCGCTGTTTGAGAAGATCCAGTTGCCCGGATCGATCAGTGTCTAATTCGCCCAAAGAAACCTACACACCTAGGTATTTTTTTATTTTTTACTTAATATTATTTATCTATAATTTATAATTTATAATTTATAATTCACAGATAAATATTAAATAATGTAAAAATCTTAAACCATTTTCTACTTTAAAACCAGTTTTTTCTTTCGCAACCTACAGTGGATAATCATTAATTAAGAGCACAAATAAAATGTAAATAATTAATTTGAATATAATTGTATTAACACATATAGTGTCTTAAATATTAATTACATTAAATTAATTATTTAACATACATTAGTATTTTTAATTAATGATTATCCACTGTAGGTTGCATTATCCACTGTAGGGGGGTTTCCCCTAAACAAAAAAAATGTCCCTTTATAGACTGTTTTAGTACTAATATCAAATAATAAAAATTACTTTTCCTTGTACAAATAGAGTTAAGATAGAAGGTTTCTGGTTCCCAATGACAGTACTTCGTCTTCGTAAAATGGAATAGGAAAACCTTGTTGTTTTATTAATAAAAAATAACAGAAAAAAGAGAATAAGAAAATAGAAATCGATCCTGCTCGACAAACTAAGCGAATATTTTTTTTAGATATTTGTCTGAAGGGCAGTTCTCTCGGATATTTTATTTTTATTTATTATTTTTTGTTTTTACGTATATTTTGGCGAAAAGAGAAAAAGTTCTTTTTGTATTGAGAGGTTTGAAAATACAACAAGAAATTCAGGGAACAGTAAACTAGTAAGTACCAAAATTCTGAAAAAATGTGTTTAAACTAAATTCTAAAATCATGACACACCCTTAATGCAATAGAAAGTTAGAAAGCAGATAACAGACTGAAAATCTCACGTGCACGTCGACATTAATAGATGTCCAAGTTATTTATGGTGTTCGGTTCGACATTTAGAATAGATACTAAAGGCAAATTACGTTAACGACATGTGGGTGTGAGCCAAATTGGTTTACCCCATTTCAATTACAACCTTAGGACAGGTTTGGCCAGATTTGTGGTATCATCTCTCACATAGTTCATAGTATTAGCTCGAATTCAAGTTGGCCATTAGAATCGAATAGAAGGAGAAACTGGAAATACATAATGGTTCAATGCCGCGATAGACAAGATCAAAAGCGATGACTTGTGAGTCGCATTCTCTATAACAATGTCGACCCAGATGAGATCTTTCACTGTTTTTCACAATTTTCTTTAGGTAAAGGAAATTTAATACAGAGTAAAAACAACATTGATAGATGTTTATATTACAAACTGGAAAGCATATGAGAGTTTTCATTACAAAAAATTCTTGGTTAAGTTACAGTTTGCTCAGTTTTTAAACACTGTCAGTTGAAAATTAATATGTTCCTTGTTCTTTATCTGTGAACTTGTATTATTTCTTTAGTTGTTGAATTGTCCTGAGAAAAAGCAAGGAAGAAAATAATGGTTCATATTTTCCATTCAATTTTCTCAAGTTGCTATTGCACAGAGAGACATCTACTGTAACTTAAATTCGCTCAGAAAAGTACGCTCAAATTGATTGTTTAAATTAATTATTGCCCAGAAATATTTTACACTACAAAATGAAATCAAGCACTACGAGTAACGTAGTGCTTGCTTCCTGTCTATATTATACCTTTGATTGACCTTTTATCTCGTGAAATTGGTTTCGAGTTTCCAATTTTTGTCTGCAGGTCTGAATCGAATCTCTGTGATTCACCTCGACAGTATTCACCGAATACACGTCAGCGCCGTATTATTACTGAACATCAGAGACAACTTCAGCGAGAAATGTTGGAAATGCATGACACGTTGACACGTGGTTTACGAACAAGGAGCCAACTTCCGGTCTGGGATTCGTCGTCAATTGGATCCTGGAAGTCTTCTGTTCGATCGATCAGTCGATGCAAATCCAAAAAGCGCCACAACAGAATTTGGGATACAGTTCGGGGTAAATTTTATTCTATTTCATGATGTTTCAATATTTAAATACTAACATTACTCTCCCAGCATTGCAGAAAAATGTCTAGTTTAATTAATAAATGAGACACCCGCAAAAATATATACATTTTCTCTTAAAATAATTCAAGTTTGGATGTTTGATTCTTGTAGGTTACATTTTTAGGGTTTTGTAGCTCCGGGCAGAAATCCTTATTATTTCCGACGGGTGTCCGTCCTTCGTAATTTTTCCCGATAGCAGAAGGGGGAAGTGTGGAGTGGGGGCAGGGGAAGTAAAGTGAGGAAGTTGGAAAGGAGAAGTAGTAGAGGGCAGTAGGAGATGTGAATCGAGGGTAGTAGAGAAGGGGAGAAGGATTAGGGGAGGGGAAGCGAAGTGGCAGGAAGTAGGTGAGTGGAAGTGAAAGAGAGAGGGGAGGGGAGGGGACGACAAGATCGGATAGGATCGAATAGGGCAAGATAGAATATAGAAAGGATTGTTGAGAGAGGAGGGTATAAGAGGGGGAGGGGGAGATTTGGGATCAAGCTATTACAATCATTAAGTTTTCGAAGTGAAATAAAAATACATTGCCGTCTGAACTATTTCTATTGGATATGGACGCATGCTAACAGCTGACGCAACTAACGCGCTGCGGGTACTGCCCGTTTTGTCCCTACGATACTGTTGGTCACGTACGGCTGAGCACCGCTATTCTTTCTGTCTCGAGCTCCCCGCATCACCGAAATGCCGATGACTGAAATTCTAGCAAAGCCGTAAACCCAGGGTACTTAAATCCAGAGTTCACTGTATAAAAACTAAACATTTTAAATACTATACTAAATAGGCTACGAAACCCTGGTTTGTAGCCGCATGTATCATTTTTAAGTCATGCATTTAATGATTTCATAATATTTTAAAAGCTACTTCGTGTTTTCTCAAATACGTCAGCATCATCAAAAATGGAAAAATGCGGAAAATGATGGAGAGTATTATCATAATTATTATTATTAATCAATAACTTTGTCAAAAATATAAATTGTACTATCAGCACTAAACAGAATCGGAATTTAGTTCAAATGACCCTAACCTGGTTTAAATTGAAGGAACATAGATGAAAGTTCATTTTGTATTTGTTATTTTTATCGATTTTCTTTTGTCAATTTTGAAGGAACTTCTCCAATGTGGGACAGCGTAAGTACATCCGGAAGTTTCGCGAACAGCAGATCTGAAGAGATGATAAGCAGGGAGGATTCTCCAAAATGGAATACCATAGATAGCAGATGCTCAATAACTGATCAGGAGTGCCGAGATACAGATAAACTTCCATCCTGGGATGTTTTGGAAGCAAACCTTAATCGAAAGTTACTGCGATATGACAATGTACAGGATTCATTGGATGCTAACAAAGACGTTGGTATCGACTATTTGCTCGCTGGTAATGAGAAAAAAGAAAAAGTCAACTACTCTCAGAATCAAGTGCAAATTGATTTAGTGTAACATGAATTCCTCATCTGAATTTAAGAGCATTAAGCCTTAATAATTTTTTCGAATCCAGGAGTAATTGAACATATTTTATTGAGTTTATAATTATTTTGTAAAACATTCATTACAAGTTACATTTTTTCAGCGAAAATTTAACTATTTAACTAATTTAAATCCTTCCTATTTGCATTTGTGATTACAACACCCCCAAGGGTTCTTCATTTATTCTCTTCTTTCTCCACGTTCATTAGTCTACCTTTTGGACGTCCCCTGGTCATAGATTCTTATTAAGCTGGTGCAATGTCCACACTTGGTGACTTACGTTGGAAAGAAAAGACCTTGGGACTTAAATAAACCGGCATGAATTTATGACCATGCGACAGTGTTTCACTGCACCGGAATTAATACCAGGTAAAATTGAATTGGCACTCGTTAATATTAAATTTAATTAACAGAATCTCTCAGATTCACAGATTGCGCTCTTTAAAAGGATTATTTTCCAGAGTTTCTGCAAATTGGTCTGGGTTATCTGATATTATTGCACAGGCGCGGACAGAGACAGAAATTCGGCCCGGAAAAAGTGTTTAAAACAAATGGTTGAGAATCAGTAAGCGAAAATCATTTTCCAGTCACTTGAAATAGAGAGTTTTGGATCGTAATAATAGTACTTAACGAATATTTTTTATTTCGAATGCTTTCTAATAGCCAAATTATATTTTGGAAAAGGCAGGGTATATACGTTCAGAAGCAACCCATGTTCCCTACCCCTTTTCAGGTACATACGGTTAGACTCGACTGTGTTATAAACGTACGGACTGGCAAGACGTTAAGACTTGGCCTTTGGAAAATGAAAGATAATATATTAGCTAACTGCAGTGATATATTTTCTTATTTTCTAAAAGTTTCTCGTGACAGTTTACTTATTTAAAAAATAAGAAGGTGGGAAAAATACATGTGAGACGGTTGGTAGTTCGTGACGCCATAGACTGCCATTTGCCCTTAAGAAGTTCTTTACATCTTTTTAATTCATATGTAAGTTCAAGGTCTTAATGTTATTCTCTTTTTAATATACGAACTAGTGTTATTGAGTTTTGAATTAAGACTACATTTAATTTTGTTTTCCTAATTCTAAAATTATGTTCAATTTTGACCACTTTTATATTTAAGTTGATGAATTTTGAATATTTAACATCATGAATTGGGCATTCAGTGTTAAAGGCAAAGGAACTATCACATCATGAATTTTGATGATTTTTTATTATTGCATAGTCTTAGGGCATCCAATATTATAGGGCAAAAGACTTTTTTTCTTCAGAATTTTCATAAATATTTGCAGTTGACTTGAGGCTATGCGATTCTTACTTACGTCATATGATTTCTACAATACCGAAATTTTTTTTGGAACAATCTACCTTTATACGAATTGAGATTTCGAGTATCCCATTTGAGAAATGAAATAAAAGGCATACTTCCAATATTAAAGGGTATATCGCGGGAGAGTGAGAGGTCATTTCTAAAATTCTGCTCTACTTTAAGCTATTAATAATGTATGGGGTACTAAATAACTTTAAAAAGTTGTAATTTGAAGTTGTAGAATAAAAAAAAAATTCTATTCAAAATTTAGAGTTACTGTCTTTCTTTTTATAATAAGCGAGGGGCTATTCACTGAGTTGAAATGAGTGAAAGAACTCATGATTTTCGAAGAGTACGTAATCTTGAGTCTGAGTTGAGATGAGTGAAGAGAATAAAGTCAGAGTTGGTGAGAATCGGCGAGAATCGAAGAGAATCGGAGAGAATACGGATGAGTTGGAAGAATACATGAAGATCAGGAAGAGTACAAAATGAGTTGAAAGAATATTGAAAGAGTTCAAAGAAATTGCCGACATGGGGAATGTCAGATTATTTTTCTGTGAACTCGCATAAATGAAAAATAATTAATATGAAGCACTCATTTTTATTTTATACATATATATAACACATATAATACATATAATACACTTCAACATATAAAAACATTCTTTGAAATTAATTGCATTTATATAAAATACATATATGATACATGTTTATTTTATACATATATAACACATATAATACATGTAATACACTTTTAAATATGTAAACAATCTTTGAAATTAAATGCATGTATACGAAATACATATATAA
>CAKNWW010044463.1:0-12689 GCA_932074435.1 Andricus kollari
AAATGTTTTTTAATTATCTTGAAATCATTAGAATACAACGTTGAATTATTTTAACTTTCTTTGAATATTTTTACTCCTGTAGAATTCAAACGAATTCATCAGAATTAAATTTTTTTTAATTCTTTTGAAATCTTTACCATACAACATGAATTGTTCTAACTTTCTGCAAGTCTTTTGTATTCTTTGAACTCCCCTGAATTATTCTAAATTCTCTTATAAATTTTGAAATGTCTGAATTCTTTCCAGTTCTCTGAAATATTGAGAATTCTATGAATTCATTTGTATTGTCTTTTTTCTGTAAATTATCTGTATTCTTTTGAAATTTTCTGAATTATTTTAACTGTTCTGAATTTTTTCATTCTTACGAGACCACTGAATTCTTTTAGTAATTTTTAATTATCTTTAAATTATTAAAATACATTTCAAGCTACTTTGAACTCCTTCAGGTATTTTGAATTTTGTGAATTCTCTTAAAATCTTTAGAATACACGTAGAATTATTTTAACTTCCATCGAGTATTTTATATTTTGTAGAATTCAAACGAATTCCTAGAATCCAAATGTACTCCTTTGACTTTTTTTGAAGTATTTTTTAACTCTCTTAAAACCTTTACAATACGCCATTAATTATTTTGAATCTCTACAGTTCTTTCGTATTATCTCAATTCTCCTAAATTCTTTTGAATTCTCTGAAATATTTTGTATTCAAATAGTGTTCTGCATTATTTTTTTAGTTTTTTAAATTCTTTCGATATCTTTAGAATACGCATTGAATTATTTTGAATTCCTTCTAGTGCTTTGAATTCTGTAGAATTCTGCAGGATTAAAAATATTCGAAAAAAGTTAACATAATTCAACGTGTATTCTAATGATTTTAAAATAATTAGAAAAAATTTTAAAAATTCAGTCATATCGTGAATTCAACAAACTCAAAACAGTTTAGAGAGTTCAGAAAATTTAAAAACAATTCAGAGAATTCAAATAATTTGGATGAATTCAGTAGAATTCAGAGAATAGCACAAAAGAATTTAGAGAGATTCATTTCATTCCACTTCATTCCTTTCATGAATGACGTTGATACTCTCAATGTCTCCAAATTTGCTAAAGTATTCGCGGAGCTCCTTGTCTGTGTTTTCCCAGCTGAGGGCACCGACGAATAATTTCCTGTCTTCCTGGGACTCTTGGGTGCCACCATTTTCAGTGGAATTCCTTTCATTTCAAGAATTCATTTAGAGAGTTCAAAATATTTCAGATAATTTAAAAGAGTTCAGAAAATTCAATGAATTCAGAAAATTCAGAAGAATTCAGGGAATTAAGTAGATTTCAGAGAATACAAAAGACTTGGAGAAATTCAAAATAATTTATGGTGTACTGTAAAGGTTTCAAGATAATTGCAAAAAACTTCAAAAGAATTCAAAGTAGCACAAGTGAATTCTAAGAATTCGCTTGAATTGTACAGAATTAGAAATACTCGAAGGAAGTTAAAATAATTCAAAGTGTATTCTAAAGGAAAAGATATTTTCTAGGAATCTCGTCTCTCCGTTGCCGTGTGCAGTAGCACCATTAATATTCACAACCTCCTGCAAATTTAAAATTACTCTTTTGCGCACACACCCTCATCAGTGACACATGGACTGTTGTCCATCTAACGCATGCTTCCAATTGGTTAATCCTTAATTGTTAATTACTCATTAATGAAAAACTTAACAACAAATTTTTATTATTATTTTCAACTCCATTTTTTTATGAGGAATTCAAAAATATAAGAATGTACCTTGAGAACTGGGACACCCTGTATATATGTATAGTCCAAAAAAAGCGAATGTTTAAATGTTTATGGGCGACTGGAAGTTCGTATAGCCTAGGCGAAATCAGAATAATCCTATTTTGTGTTTTGTTGTAGAGTCATTTTTCAGCTCGCTAAAATGTTTTTAAAATTTTTGACAGAGTAATGTTAAAGTGATAAAACTGTGAGTCTACTCTAAGGATTCACCTGCCTCGCCTCTGGCCACTAATCCGCTCTTCATTCTTGTTATTATTACGCTTTTCTACCTAGTCTGTATTTCGAGTCACCAAAACAGTTCGACTTGACGCGGTTTATTGCACTAACCATAGAGGCTTCACCTGTTAACCTGCGGGCGAACTGAAAGTAAAATTTTAATTTTATCCCCATTTTGCAAACCTTTTTTTAAGTGTAAATCTTTGACCATTTTAGTTTTGTTTCAAATTTATTCTGAGAGGTTTAAAGTATACTCTGTAGAAATTTCACTTCATACAAACTTAACCAAAGCAAGCTATAAGTCTGCAAATATCACAATTTTGGTAGAATTCTCCTTATTGTAAAATTGTTACAGAATATTTCTGAAATATGAAAAGGCGACAAAATCCATCTGATTTAGCCAAGGCTACACGAATTTCCAGTCGCCCATCAAGATTTAAATAGTCGCATTTGTTGGACCACTCTAATATATATGTATAATTAGAATCGAACCGAGGGGCCTATGCCAAAGCCACCGAACTCGTCCTCGGGATGCTGATAGAGGATCCCTGTCTCAAGGGTTTCTGCTGAATATGGTTAAAATTATTAATAAGCAGTCGCGGTCAATTTTCCAGGCATGGTCCCGAAGGAATAACCCTTAAGCGTATGCGTAACAACCGTGCCGAAAGCTGAATGGTACCTGGGCGAAGTGTCTCAAACGGTGTATCTGGGATACCAGGCGACCTCTCAGAGTATCCAGCATTATACTTGCATGCGGCGCACTACAAGGATGATAGCGGTTTCAGGACAAGGAGGAACATTGACATACAGGTTCCTCCTAAGCCCCAAGATCTGGCTGAAATCGATGCCTCCCTTCGTGAGGATATCTCAGAGGAGTTCGACCTGTGGACCATCAATTGTTCAGTTTATGGTGCTGCGAGAGCATTGTCTGATTCAAATCGAAGGCTGAAACCGACGATGGATCAAAAGACGTATGTATCAACTGAACAAGATGGCTGGATGGGCAAGCTAGAATGCGTCCCGTATTCAGTGTGTGATTGACTACGTAACATCTGGTAGGCCGTTCACGGAAAGTTTTCGAAAATTCGCTCAAAAACTAAGGATCTTCAATCATACACTGAACAATACAAAGCTACTGACAATCAGGCAGCACATTGTTGACAAAATACGGGTGTTATCTGACTTAAGGGTTAGTGGGTTATTGGGCTATTGGGTTGTTGAGTTTTTGGCTTATTAATTTTTTCGGATGCATTCCAAGCTTACATAAGTTTTTTAACGTTTTTATCAAATTTGACCTTTATTTGACCTTACCAATGACCTTGATAAAAATATCATTTTGAACGTAAAATTTCCCGCTCTTTTCAAATCCGGAGTCAAAAATAAGTGGTTCCATTTAAAAAAATGACTCTGACCTTGAAATAACCTTCAAAACCGAGTTCAAGGTCAAAGTCATTGGTACCAGTAGATGTCCTCCATTATTCCCTCCAACTTTTGTCTGAAACATTTTTTCGTATCTGCACAAGCATATATATATATGCAAAGATTTACACGTATCATATAATGATTTATATTTAATGTTCTTATGCTTGTGCCGTTTATGTATGTAACAACATACTACGCTGAGGAATTATAAAAACAAACTCAGAATCGGCATATCTTAAAAAGATTTCACTCTTAAATTGCTAAAATTGATTCGAGGTCTAGGAAGAATGGACTAGAATCGGATTAAAAATAAATAAGGCATTCGGAAAAATGATAGAATTTCCAGGGAAATTAAAATTTGGTCGTTTTGAAAACTAAAATCGAAAATTGCGGAAAATTAAGAGAAAAATGGAACCTGAATAGAAAAATACATTAGATTTTGATTCTCGCGTGACATCGAGAAGGGAGCTGAGGCGGAAAGACTCAGTGTCGGACGGGGATACCTTGGCTCACCTGATCAAAGCACATTTCTCGGCTTTTCAAGGTTTGGAGAAAATGGGACGACACCTCAGAGGCAACCAAAGTCGCCTGCGGCCCAACTGGGCCTGAAATGGCGGCTAATCAACGAGATTGTCATCCCTGTCAGGATCAGGTGGGTCCTGAAGTCCTTTAATCCTTACAAGTCTCCTAGCCCAGATGGCATATATCCAGTCCTACTACAGAGGGCTGGTGAGATCATCATAGAGCTGCCAGTGAGACTTGCTAGGGCTAGTCTGACGATGGGACATGTCCTGGCGGCATAGAGGGGTACGAGAGTAGTCTTTATTCCGAAAGCAGGTAGATTCGGTCATACCTTACCGAAGGATCTCCGTACCATCAGCCTAACATCTTTCCTACTAAAAACAGTGGAAAAACTTGTGGATAGATATATCCGCGATAAGGTCTTGTCAAGGAGGTCACTTCACAAAGAGCAACATGTCTATAGGGCTGGTCACTCGACAAAAGACGGCCCTAAGCGGAGCAGTAAACCTAATTGAAGGACAACTGAAACAGAAAGGCCTCGCGATTAAAACCTTTATGAACATCGAAGGAGCCTTTAATAAAACCTCTGGAGAGGTGATCAGGGCGGCCATGATCACACATGGTGTGTCTACTGCAGTCTTGGAATGGACGTGCCACATGTTGGCCAACAGAAATCTAAGTACGACTAAGGGTGACCCCAATTTATGTGGAACCATTGATTCGGGATGTCAGCAGGGAGGGCTTTGATCGCCCTTGTTGTGATGCTTCGTAGTGGATGAACTGCTTCATCTACTATCGAGTTGCGGCCACCACGTCATAGGCTATGCGGACGATATACTGGATATCGTGCGCGGCCAACATCCGAATGCGCTTTCAAGAGTAATGCAGCAAGTACTGACGATAGTGGATTTACGGTATAAGAAAACTAGATGATCGGTCAATCTAAGTAAAATAGACGCGGTTGTTTTTACTAGAAGATATACGTTGGGAACCACGAGGATAAGCTGTTATGGAACGAGGAACTGGAAACCAAGTGCAAGAAGCTAGTAGCGACTCTATGGCTCTGTAGGAGAGCCATAGGGAAAAGTTGGGGCTGTCCACTGTGAAGTCTCGACTGGAAAGGTTCAGGGGACTGATTTTGAGAGGCGTCACTGGTACCTCGAAGTCGACACCCACGATGGTACTTGGGGCACTAATAGGTTTGGAGCCTCTCAATCTCTCCATCAAGGCCGTGCCTCCGAAGGCGGCCTGGAGAATAAATTTGGTAAATGACACAAGGACCTCGAAAGCAGTTAAGATCCCAGTCGACATCGCGAGGAGGCCGAACCTGAACATGCCCAGGGACAAAATGGCCACCCGCTACCTCGTCGAGAAGAAGTATCGAGTTAGTCTATCCACGAAGGAGGAATGGGTTAGCTGCGACGCACACCTGCCGAGTGATGGAGACAACTGGTTTACAGATGGCTCCAGGATCGAAGAGAATGCAGGAACCGGTGTATATCGTCGAAGGAATGGAATGGGCTTCAAAATCGAGTTGGGGTCCTACACCACAGTTCTACAATCTGAGATTATGGCCATACTCCATTGCGCGTACAAGGCAAAACAGTATGACAACAACAGAAACATCCGTATCTGCTCAGACAGCAGGGCTGCTATAATGGCCCTGAATGGAACAACGAAAACGTCACTACTTTTATGGGAGTGTTTTGAGGCACTGAAAAATCTAGCGACGGAAAACCGAATAACTCTGCTATAAATCTCTGGACAAAGCTGTATCAAGGGCAATGAGATATCGGATAGGCTAGCCAAACTAGCTGCAAGTAGAAATTTTACTGGACCCGAGCCAGTTGTAGGTATCTCCAGTAGTTCAGTCACTGAAGAAATTAACAGTTGGCTGACTGAGGAACAGCAGAATGAGTGTGATTTGGTCTCTGGTTGCAAACAGACCAAAACACTCTTGGCCTCAAAGCTTAATTCTAACCGGGCAAGGGAAATACTCAAGCTCAGGAGAAACGAAATCAAAGTCCTAACCGAAATTTGTATAGGACATGGGAACCTCGGATATCACACACATAAGATAGGGTTTGCGAAAAGTGCCCTCTGTCGTCTGTGCGGAAAGGATAATGGGACAGCTACTCACATCCATTGTCATTGCCCTGCGATTGCCGGTAAACGTATAACACTCACAGGCAATTACTGCATCAGTGAGTCAGGGATATCAGCCAACAGCGTGGCTGCGGTCCTCTCCCTATGGAGAGGACCGCTATGGAGGTCACGCTTAGGCTCACAAGGGGACGTAACGGGATTACCCAAGCGTCAGTGGCGCTTACGCTCTCAACCCAAACTAATAATAATAATTGAATCTCGCGTAATATTTCAATCTTTTAACGAGACGAAACGTTCAAGCGCGTTAGCAAGATCGCACGTGCAGCGCGTACCCTCGCCAGTCCGACGGAAGATCACGCGTCGTATCGTCGAAACAAAGAGTCTGAGAGCAAAAATAAACATATTTTCGAACTCGGCAACCACTAAAAAAACTTAATTAAAAATTTAATTAGGATATTCGATTTAATTGAACATTCTAAATTAAGAAACCAAATCGGACACTCATATGGTTGGAAGGTGCCGCTGCACTTCCAATCCAAAATATGGATTTAAATAACATTACAACGAGAACAATAATAAGGAATACGGTCTCAAACATACCCCAAAATACGGGAACCATTCCAAAAATAATCAATAGCTCGCGGTAGAGGTTTCGTTAGAAAAAATACGGACACCCTAATTACTAGCAATATGTTAGAAAGAGACAGGTTAAGTCAAGGAACATTTATCGAACTAACCTACATAAAAATCAAAAAACTTGCACTCCACAGCCTCTCACAAACACCATACAGAGCCTCCGATTTAGTGAATAATACCTTATTTTGGGATAATGAAGATTCACCCACCCTAGGTATGTCGGTCCCTCAAACAATCTACGACAAGAAATAAACAACGAAACTCTCAAACGTTTTTCTTTCTTAGAAACTAATACACAGTTCATTTTGAAATCTTATCAACTTTTGGAAAACGCAGAATTTAACGAATTTATGAACCAACAAAGGGAAAGATTTTTTCAAAGAAAAGGAAGAAGGGGCAAACAATTTAAGGCTTAGATTAGATAGTTCTTTTGAAAATAAAAAATATACAAAAGAACCTAGTTACCAGAAAAATGAAAGCGAATCACGAAGCAGACAATCCATACAATTTGATTTGGGGGAAAATTCACAAGAACCTCGCCAACTTGCTCACAATAATATTGAAAACCATAGCAAAACAAGAATTAATAATTTAAAATTACTAGATACCGATGATAGTGAACCATTAGAGGAAAGAAATAACTCGAATCGAAACAGATATCGTAGACTCTCGACAACAAGGAATAGGTCAAACAGACGTTCTAGAATTCACATTAATAATACAGATACAGATAACGAATCCGATAATAAAATAAATAATGAAACGATTCCAGCTACTTATTTTCCTTTTAGAATGATACAAACGCCCTTTCAAATTATGAGTAACTGGCCAATTAAATTCTGTAACAATAAAGACGACAGTCCCTTACACTTCTTAGAAGATTAAAAAATATTTAAAAGGGGTTACAAAATAAACGATCGCGATATTCTAGAAAATTTAGACGCGTCATTAATCGAAGAAGCTAAAGATTGGTATTCAATAAATGAAAATTCTTGCAGAACACTATCAGATTTTTTTGAAGACTTTAAAAATGCCTATACAGACGAAAGGTTCTCAGAGGAAATTAGACAAAAAATCAAACTTTGTAATCCAAAACGGACTTAAGATATTCACAGCTATTTAACAGAAATTAGAAAACTGTTTACAGAGTTATACCTAAGAAAAAGCAGCAAATGGGAATTACGTAGAGCTTACGAGAATCCTTAGGATTGAATATAAAATGTATATTAAGCGAAATGATTTTGAAACTTTTAAGCAATTAGAAGATTTACTGAGCTGGCCAAATAAAAAATTCGAGGGCATGTCTTACAAATTACTGAATCTAAAATCGAAGATAAAAACGAGCAGAAGCGTAATACCGGTAACGGGACTAAAATAATTCCGAAAATAATAAAGAAAACAAAAGAGAAAATAAAAACGGCCAAATAAATCATCAAAACGGAAACCAAAGTAAAAATAATCTGGGTACTCAGAATCAATATAAAAAGCGATTTCCATTTTCATTCCTATCTTTTTAAAATCAATATCAACCAAATTTCAGACATAACTTCAGACATAGATTCCCACCTGGCTTGCACCCTAGATTCCAACCAAATATCCAACCTCGATTCCAAAACCATAGGCCAACATATCCGTTCAACCCTGACAACCAAATGTTACCAATGTTTAACCAAATGACATTAGGCTCAATTCAAGGTTAAAGTAACTCAATGATCGAACTCCCCACAGAAAAAGCGGAAAGAAGTACAGGAAATAATAATAATAAAAATTACCAAAAACCAAATTACGGGAATAAAAACCAAGAACCGGGTGATAATTCTAGCAAGGACTTCATGTAAAATAAGTTCTGATTCGGAAAAAAATGAAACATCAAATTCGCTGCAGATAAAAACACTAATAATTTAAATTCTTATCATTGTGAATTGGCGTGCCATTTTAAAAGAAAATGCTCATATTACACGTGCAATGAGGGAAACTGGAAGGGCGGGTATTAGAAGAAAAAATAGCACAACCTAATACCGAAACTTCAGAAATTCTAAATTCGGATAAAGATCAAATAAGGGAAGCACGTTTTCTTCTGATGACAAAATTCAAAAATAGCTAAAAATATATTCGAATTTTAGTAGATACTGGTGCCAAACATTCTTACGTGGGCAAGGCATTATTGGAAAAAATAAAAAATGCCAACTATTCCATTTTTAAGTCCTTATCGCGAAAATTGATCGTCGCGAACAAGGAATAAGTCAATATAATAGGACAAGTAGTAATTCCATTCGTAATCGGGATAAAAGAGAAACATTTAACTTTCAGGTTAGTCCCAAAATTAAAATCCGTAGGTATCCTAGGTACGGACATGAAAAAAGTCCTACGGATGACTTTAAGCTATGACTCAGAAAATTGGTGGTTACCACGGAGCCCCCTCAACTGCTATCCTATGGAAGCATACCCACAATCACTATTCCTCCCTATAACGAATAACAAAATAGAAACTAAACCTGGCATTAAAGTCAAAGATAATGAGGACATTAAAAGGCAATTATTATGGACAAAACGTTGATTAAAAAAGAAGCCAGGAATATAGATAAGAAACTGAATTTCGGAGGTAGCATTAACTACAAAAGTACTGGAAACTAAACAAAAGTAGTCTAAGGTTACCTATAAATCCTAACCAATCCCAAAAAACCAGAAACGCCCAAATTCTCATAACAAATCCTACGAAGGATATTCCAAGCTCAATAAGCATCCCCGCAAGCAAAAATTTTCAAACCCTAGAGAGCATCCACACACAAGACACTAGTGACGACAGAAGAACAGAAGATTCATTTACTTTAGGCAAACCTACAATTAGGATAAAATATAAGAAAAATAACTCAGGAAAGAATTTTTGTAATAGTGAGTACGAGAACAGGTATAAGGATCAAGATATTCATCTTTGGAAAAATAAAAAAGTTACTAATCAGAAAAAGCCAAAAAATGAATCTCAAAAAGCTAATGAGATATAGGAAATTGATAACAGAAATCGATGGGTTGATTTCAAAAGGAAAGAGATCAAATTAGATAATATTTCGGATAGTTTAGGAAAAATGGACGAACAAAATAATCATGCGCCAGAGATTTGTAAAGGCATTGTTGAGCTTAACGAAAGCCAACACTCATAATTAGAAAAATGTTTGGAAGGCAAAATAAACTAAAATAGCTAATTTATTAGAACATGATATAATACAACTCTCTTCTTCTGATTGGTCAAACCCTATAGTAATAATCCAAGAACCAGGTAAAGACTACAGATTCTGTTTAGATTTCAGAAAGATTAACAATATTACTAAAAAGGGCATAAATACTGGACACTTTAAGATCAGCAAAATTCATTTCAAAATTTTATTTAATATTAGCTTATTTACAAAATTGCATTAGAAGAAAGCTCAAAATAAATCACATCAATCACAGTCCCTGGAAAAGGAATGTATCAGTTTAAAAGGATGCCGTTCGGTTTAGTCAATGCTGCTGCCACTTTTTAGAGACTTATGGATAAAATTATAACTACATATTTAAAGCCAAACCTTTTCTGTTATTTAGATTACATTGTAATACTAACTGAAAATTTTGACTACCATTTAAAATATTGTATTAGATAAAATAAATTAGGCAAATCTAACGATCAGTCCGGACAAATGTGAGTTCGGCTGCTCAGAAATTAAATATTTGTGTTTCAAAGTAAGCGACAAAGGACTCCAAATAGATGACAAAAAATAGGACCAATTTTAGAATTCCCTCAAACAAAAAATAATAAACAATTACAGCGCATTATAGGGATGGAAAGTTGGCATGCAAAATTTATCCCATGTATATCATTAAGCTATTTCCCTTTCGGCGAGCCTCTAGGGGTAAGCGTGACACTACCCGATTCGGGTAGTGTTTTTTAGGTGGATAGTTTCTTGTAGTTAATAACTACAAGTGTGGGCTCACCACACCCACGACAGCCAACAGCAACGCAGTAGTATCAGACGGTCACCCATCCAAGTACTATCCGCGCCCAACACTGCTTAACTTCAGTGATCTAACGGGAACTGGTGCTTCGAGTGTGGTATGGCCGTTGCCATAACAACTTTGCCAAAACAATAGAACCGATGAGTAGACTACTGAAAAAAGATAAAACATGGGATTATGGTTTGAAAAACGATGAGGCATTTCAAAAAATTAAAGACCTGTTAAGATCAGCACCAATTTTGACTTGCCCAGATATCACACAACCCTTCCATTCAAAACTGACGCGAGTCACACAGGGTTAGGAGCCGCACTTACGCAAACAATTAATTGCGTGAAGTATGTAATTGCGTGCGCATGTGGAAGTTTAAACTGGGCCGGATCTCGGTACTTGGCATTAGAAAAAGAGTGCCTAGCCGTGGTTTATGCCATCAAGAAATGTAGACCTTAGTCAGAGGGTTATAGTTTTAAAGTCATATCGAACAGCCTATCGTTAAAGTGGCTCGATAACCTAGAAACCCCCCACTGGCCGATTAGCTAGATGGGCATTAGAACTTCTCTTATATGATTACGAAGTCATATACCATAAAGGTAGCTCGAATTTCGTCCCTGATGCTCTCTCGAGATCAGGAGAACCAGCTAACAATATAGCGTTTGCGTTAGCTTATAGCGTAGAAAACCCAAAATCGGACATTAAGGACAATACAGACGACTGGTACTCGAAAAAACTGAGAGAATTTAAAGAAAGACAGAGAGAAAACGAAAACGAGCTGAAGTTTCACAGGTAAACCACAACGAAATCTAGGCGGGACATTTAGGCTCACAGAAAACTTACGCAAAAATTTCAGAACATTACTTCTGGCCAGGAGTATATGCGGATGCCATCAAATACGTAAAAAAAACTGCCAAACTTGTCAAAGAGTAAAAAAAAAGTAACCAAAGTAAAATAGGATTGATGGGGAAAAGTGTAATTGAAGAACCATGGACCGTGGTAGTAGCTGATATCATGGGTCCACTACCAAGTTTTAAAAAGAGGAAGAATCAACACATTTTAGTGTTTGTAGACCTATTTACAAAATGGGTCAAAATAACATCAATTGAAAAAGCTAATCGGATCACGATACAATCCGAATTTCACAAACGGGTTATTTCACATTGGGGAACACCACGGATTGTCCACACGGACAACGGCACGGAATTCGTAAATAAAACCTTAAGAGATTTAACACAAAAGTTCGGCATGAGGCACGCGAAAACGCCAAAATATTACCTCCAAGCAATCCCAACCGAACGACACAATAGGGCTATTAAACAAATAATTAAAACCTATATATATATATATATAATGATCACTCTACCAGGGAGGAACAGATACACGATTTGCAGATCGCAGCAAATACTAAGAATAATACGTCGACATAATTTATCCCAGCCTTTTTAAATTTATGTCGCGAACTAGAACCAACTTAGTCCGTTAGAAAAGATATAGAAAAAGATACCGAAATAGAGTTTCAAAGCGTAGAAAAATGGACAGATAGACTAAGAAGGTTATAAATTATAAAAGAGGAAGTCCAGAAAAATACAGACTAGTCAAATAAGAGACAAGCTAGCAATTATAATTTAGGAAGAAGACCAATAGAATATGAAATAGGAGATAGGGTACGAAAGTGGGTAACTAAACTATCAAACAAAACGGATGAAAAACGGGTAAGCTATACGACCAAAACAAACCGACTCCAAAGACAAATTAGTCTTAAGTCTTTCCCTTTAGAACTTACGCCGCTAATTTGGTTAGTTGTATTGAATTGAGAACTCACTTTCTTAAATCGCATACACGGTTACGTATTTTGAAATTTTTGTAAACTGTATTATTCCTAAGTGTATAGTCATTTCCGTGAACCGGCGAATCGTCATAATATGAGGCATGTGCATTATCAAACGCACCAACGTTGAGGACGCGCACGAACCGCTAACAATCGTCGAGCAGACGATTACCATCTTTCCGATTTTCCATTTTTTTT
>CAKNWW010044560.1:0-10359 GCA_932074435.1 Andricus kollari
CCCTATGGCTCTCTTACAGCGCCATAGAGTTACTACTAGCTTTTTTCACTTGTTTTCCAGGTGCTTGTTTCATGACTCGTGGTTTCCCACTTATACCGTCTGGTGAATTCAACCGCATCTGTCTTACTCGGACAGACCGATAATGTAGACGTCTTACACCAAGAATCCACAATCCCCAGTGCTTGCTGTATTACTCCGAAGAGCGCATCCAGATGCTGGACGTGCACGATAACCAGTATATCGTCCGCGTAGTGGACGATTTGAGCTTTTCTGCCAATATAGCCCAGTTAAAGTACAAGAGAACGAACACCATCTCGTTTACTCGTGCAGGACTATTTTGACTGAGATCCTAGGCAGACACAATCGTCTAGATGTGCCATGTTTAGATGAGCGTGCTCAACACGTGAGAATAATAGACATAAGCGTTCCCCATACTCCAGATACACTGAAAAGATCCAGAAATATTTGGAGCTGAAGCAGGAGATCCTGACAGTGTATAGAGTGAAGAAGGTCAGGAAAATAGGTCGTGATCTCGGCTAGTGGGAACGTTCATGCGAGGTGCGTACAAATCTTGGAAGAGCTGGGAGCTCGAAATTCGCTATACCGTATACATGGCAGTGACTGCGATAATCACATTTTTAAATTTTGACTTTAAAATTTTGAACTTTTTTTGTATATGTGTATTTCCGTATGCGTGTGTGAAGTTGTGCTTGTCACTCGTCGCCTAACTCTTAGCCGACACACTTCTTGCGCCAATCATAGCCGACACACTGGGACGTTTTTGACCCCAGCCACATAATCGTCTATTCTAAGTAAACTAAGCGGTTTTTCTTCGTAAAAAAATTAACAGTTCTATATTAGCTACCCCTTTTTAAGACAATATGAATGCGTTGCAAAAAATTTTCAATTTAAATGGTTAAAAAAAATATTATTTGCACAGAACTCCGAAGAATGACCAGTTGAAAAGTATAAGGCCTTGTCACGAACGACCCCAGTGTGTCGGCTAAGGGCTAACCTTAATAATATTAATTTTTTGAATCGTTGGTCTCAGACGTTGGCATTGGCACTAAAGTTTGTTAGAAAGATGAATCCCTATAAATGGGCTCTCCAGTATGAATGTTGGATCCTTATAAACGGGCTATGCAGGATGAATGTTGGAACCGTATAAACGGGCCCTCCTGGATGGATGTTTGATCCCTGTGGGCTCTCCAGTGTGATTGCCGGTTTCCTATATAGAGTTCCGAAACAACGACTGACATCAACGAATCTACCAATCACTTGCCGCGTTTCGTGATCGTGTTTAGTAGCAAAGTACCAGGTCATGAGTGCCTGTGGGTGGAAGGTGGGTCAACATAATAATAATTATATAACAGATCTATAACTATATTTTCGTTAATATTATCTTTGTCCAAAATCAAGAAAGACAATATTAAATTATACATTAGGTTTCATTTGCTTCTCCTGAAAAATTGTAAAAAAGGTTACCTTCTTATTGGCGAAAATAACGATAAACGTGAATATTAACGCTAATGGGGAGTTACTTTTTCAGTGACGCAGAACTTCGTTTACGTTTTTATTAGCAGAATGACGTTTTAAAGTTTGTTTTATATAGGAGCATTCGATTTATGAACTAAAACTTTACAGTGAGACTAAGAATCAGATCCTTGCCATTTGAACCCGTATAATTTTTAAATAAATACTTCCCCCTCTGCGGTGATATCAACCAATTTATAACTACAGACACTCACCCAAGATATTGAAAGTTCTTGAAGAGTTATGAAGCAGCATATAATTCGTGAAGATGTTCATTCTGACACCCGAGAAAGCCACTTATATGATCTGCAAGTTAGTAGGCCGAAGAGACCTTCTGCGTACCACTAAATCCATATGCGCGGCGCCGCGTCCAGGACGCTGTACCTTTGAGCTTCCGCTTTCGCCCTTGTTCGCTGGGAAGCAGGCAGCTGGCTTTCAGGTTGAGATACTACCTATTGTTTACAACAAATGTTAACTTTTGACAATTGTTTATAGTTTATAAATAAAGTTAGAATATTTCACGCAACTTTGTTGGGTTTAAAACTGAAATTAGATATTTTTTACACGCTTGAAAGCTATAAATTATGACAAATGTTCAATTTTGACAATGTTGTATGGATTCACAATGTTATTTTAAATATTTAGAATACTTGTTTAGTTAAAGTGTCGAATTAGGTATCATCTTAATAACCTGCAAGTGAAGGTGTTATTGCAAGTCATTTCTTGTCGGACTGCTTGATATTATTCAGTTAAAATGTTTAGCATTAATGTGAGAGGTAGAAAGCATTCTCGATCGTCTGGTATAACGAAAACTCTTTTATTGAGCTACATTCCAATGTTTATGAAATAAATATAGACGATTTGCTTAATGCGCTTAACAAGCATCATCACTTAAAAAAGATCTGTCCGCAGAATGATATATAACTGATGATATATATATATATATATATATAACTGATGATGCTTGTTAATCGAATCAAGCGTAACGTTTATGTTTATTTTATGAACATTTGAATTCAGCTCAATGAATGAGCTTTCATTAGACAAGATGATCGCAAATTCTTTCCACCTGTCGCATTCTTCCTACACTGGTCGACACCAAGCAACATCGAATTATATGTTTACCACTAATTTCTGATATAAGATAACATTTGCTATAAGTAACAGGCAGCAGTTTCAACTGAAAATTACTTACTAATTACCCCATGGCATGAAAGTGTTAAAAAATATCTAATTCGATTTTGTAAAAAGACTAAAGAGGCCCAAATATTGAAAGCGCAGCCCCGCTTAAACAACATTTGTTGAAAGTTAACATTAGTTGTAAAAATAAGCCAGCACTTCAACCAGAAGATGAACTCTTAACTTTAAACTTCTGGCAGATAAAAAAAATCAATTAATTTTTCTTAAACAGACTGCCATTCATGAAATATTGAAAGAATATACCCGAGTAGTGAAATATTAGTAAAAATTAACATTTGTTATAAATAATAACTATTAATTCCATCTGACATTCACCTTAAATCTACCCACTATAGTGGAATTGTTTAATAAAATATCTACGTTAATTTTAAAAACTAACTGAACTGTCATAGTATTCACAACGCATGATTAATACGTAATCTGTGGCTAAACATAAAAACTTTCTCTAATCCATTAATGTTAGTTCCAATTGTTCATGAAATGCAAGCCCTAATCTATGTGCAGTAAGAAAAGAATAATCTTTATTTTAAAATCAAAAAAATTTACAATTTCACACATCAGAAAAAAGCCTAATTAATAAATCAGTCATTAAAACAATTTTTTTTCATCAATAATGGCACATTACTGGACCATAAGCAACAGTCAAAATTGAACATTTGTTTTAAAAAATCAAACAGTACTTCCACTCAAATGGAATTCAATAACATCGAATTTTCGTGATCTTCAAAAGGCAGCTAACTCCATTATTGAAACTGACCGAGTGAGCAATAATTATGCATGATTAATTCCATAAACAGTCAATTATTGTGGAAACTATATTATTCAACGAATATCTTATACCCCTTTGTATTTTTTTAGTATGTGGTGAATAGTAATTCATAAAATATAGGAATTTTCCTTTTCTCCAGACGATATATTCCAAAGTTTCTGGTTCAGACCTATCTCTGTGTATAAGAACTAAAAATAAGGTACCGAAAAATAACCGGGTATACACTTTCATTTGCTGGTTGAGCTATCCCCTGACAGCGAATTTTTGAGATCAATTTCTCCAAAAAAATTCTGGAGTTTTGAAATAATATTTGCATGTGACAAATATATACAGTAGGGATGTCCACGGATAGTTTCCTGGCTCGCTTCTCTTCTCCTTCTGCGAGCGTTTCTCCGCGCCTTTTCTCGCACGCTCGTTCGCTCTCTGCATAAGGCGGTAAGACAAAGGATTGACGAGGGACGGATTTTAACTCTTTTCTCCTTCCGTGGACATCTCTGGTCTACAGATACGAAGGGAGACTAAGAACTCAATATTCATCTCACTTGAGCGATCCGTCCGTGGTCATGGTAGAAAAATCCATCGACGAGTCCTTGAATATCAGCAACCGCATTATCAGGAGTATAGCCAGGAATAAATTTTGTCCGTCCCTCGGTTCGCCGTCTGAGGGTCGGATATTTCACTCACTCCTCTGCCAACAATCTGGTTGGCAACTCCGAGAAGGAAGCCATTAGTTTCCGGGGTTTTATTTACGAAATTATGCTTATATGGAGACGCGGATTAAGGGAGTTAACGTACACCATTCTTTGGAAGGTATTGCAGACCTTATGTACCTGGACGAGAACGTGTATAAACTGAAACATCTCACAGAGCCAGAGCTCAATCAAAGAATTTGGGGACACCAGAAGGCACTGTCGTTCCCCGGTCCCCCGTTGTGGATTTTGTTCCTAGAATCATAAGGTCGCCGACTGCCCGGAATCATGTACGCAGAGGAATTTAAGGGGTTTGATGTGGTCTGAGGGTTGAGCATCTCTAGAACAACCGAGATCACAAAGAAAAGATTAAGTCGGGATTCTCTGGAACGGATGTGATCGGGATCTTCCAAATCCCGAAAGGGTAGCGTTGAGCCTCCACTCGTTTAACAGAGGGAACCCCGGTTTACTGCAGTCAGCGCACTACGACCCAAACTTCCTCTCCTGAGGGAGTTGATCCGGTTTCTATGAAGATAACGGAAAAGGGGGAAGACTCCTTTAATAACTGCAATGGATCCCATACATCTACCTAGATATATCAATCTCACTAACCACAATCTCACAGGTATGCTGTGGGATTCCCGAAGCTTGGATAATAAATGTCTCAAGATCCTTATTTTGCTCAAAGAAGAGAATTTGGTTATCTTTTGTCTCACTGAGACCTGGTCGGACGGCAGATTCAACTGGTGTCTGGCAGGATACAGATCAATCGAGAGGTATAGAGTGGACGACGGGACTAGAGGTGGTTTTAATATTGTGATCAGTAAAAAAATTGAATTCGATTTTCTGAATCTGGAGGGTCTCTGGGAGTCGAATTTCGAAACTGCAGATGCAAATCTGTTAAACGGAGTCGGCTTCCTCTCCCTCTTTTGCTTGTAGATACCTCCAAGTGTCCCCTCTCGTTAGAGATGTTGGAAGGCCTGTTGAATAGAATTCTGAATAAGAGAAGAGTGATTCTGTCTGGAGATTCGAACACCTTTCACTTCTTCCTAGCTACTCGTGGGTACAAAATGAGTTCCTTCCAAAATCATAAACAAAACACACATGAGGGGGTGGGGCAGGGGCGGGGTGTCGGCAAAGAACCCTGTGGAAAAAGCAGCTTCTCCTGAGAAGATGGAAATTACTGAAGGAGCCTTAGAGCATACTTCGGAATCATTAAGTGGGGAACCATCTAAGAGTTATCTTGCCAGAGGGGGGTGTAGGGACTCAGGTGGACCAACTTGCGATGCTAATGCCGGGGGGTTAAGCCAAACGGTAACATCATGACAAGCTAAATTATCGGGAGCTACTAGAAACAGGTTGAGACGTCAATTATTCAATCAATCAAACGCAGCAACCAGCTAAATAGAGACTCTATAGGGGCCCCCTTCTTATAGCAGAAAATCAAGTGATATCAGGTAACAGAAAAAGATGCGGTTGAGAGTTACAACAGTCTGTTATAGTCAGGCCCTTCAAAGTCACCAAAAAATGGCTATAGACGCCGAATGGTTCTTAAATAACCAAATTCGATACAACCAGATCAGGACAATTCTACCGTGAAAATGAAAATAAGCGTATCTGCGTGATAGGCAACTATACTCTGGCGACGAAAATTCATTTAAACGTACCAAACACATATTTTTACCATTTTCGAAAATATATACTGGCTTTCAAATAGAGAAAAACATTAAATTTTTAGATTCTGTGACAAGATAAACGTATTTCTATTATTTTTGGTATGAATTTGCAGTAACAGTTTTTGTGCGACAATCTCGGCTATACTTAAGAAAACCCTATATGCTAAAAAATGATCAGAAATATTGTGGAAATTTAGAGTTCATTTATGTGAATAAAAATAGTTACGACTCTGGCATACGTATGCGCAACCTGTCATTTCGCGAATACGCGTATTTACATTTGCATTCGTGGTGATTTTCGCAGAAACGGTAAAATAGTCTTTTAAGGTTGAGTGCGTTTCACTGTGAAATTGTATTGTTCTCAAAAACATATGAGCAAGGCAAGTACTGACGACTTTATCTCAATTTAGAACAAAATTTCGGATACGCTCATTTTCATTTGCACGGCAGAATTTAAGCGGTATTAGAGAAGAAAAGCGATAGGGTGCAACCTGGAAGAGTCATCTCAAGATTTGAAGATGGCTGCTTCGAAAATGATTTTTTTGTCGTTATCGCTTCAGACGAAGAGTCCCGAACTTGGCTCATTGAGGTTGTTGGCGGATTATAACCTTGCGCAGGAACTAAGATCAAAGTGATCAAGAGTAAAAACCTCCCAATGCCAGTAAAGCTGTTGGCTTAAATTCCTGGCGTATTCGTGGAACCAAAAGCAGTACTCAAGAGGATAGCTATTTAAAATCCGACCATGAAAACTCACTATGGGTTAAAATTGATACTAGCCGTCCCCCTTCCAGTCTGGAATTTTTCCAGAAAAGTCAGCATATTTATATATGCTCTGACATTCAAGCATCACTTAAGGCTCTCACATCTAAATTGTTTACTTCTAGACTGATCTGGAGTAGTCTTCAGGATCTTATGAAGATTGCTGGTAAAAACCGGATCATTCTGATGTGGGTTCCCGGCTATAAGGGTATTGACGGTTATGAGAAAGCAAATGCACTGGCAGGAGCTTCAAAACCCCTGATTGGCCCGGAACCCGACTGTGTTATCTCGCATGCATCGGCAGAAGGAGCCGTTGATAAATGGCTCCCGGAGGAGCATGCGAGATATTTTAAGGGAACCAACAAAAATAGTGCTTTTAAAGAATTTCATATCTGGTACATGTACTAAGAAGTCTAATGAACTCTTGATCAGGAACATGTAGGTTGGAGACAACCCACGTTGTCGAAAGTGTAACTTTCGTGAGATGGCATTTCATCATATACTTTGTGGATGTGATGCAGTGGTGTGCCTCAGAAACGAATACCTGGAGGAATATTTTCTCAAATCAAAAGATCTTCATAACATCTGCTGCAGATAAGTGTATGCCTTTATGGAAAATACTTATCTTATGGTAGATAGGTACATTTTAGAGTATAGTACAATAGGTTTTACCGCAGTGCAATATGCAGTTATTACCCTGCCCTCCCGAATAATAGTAATACATTCTATGGTGCCGAAAAAGTGGTAGACCAGGTGTCCAGCTATATATCACGATCTCACTCATATCTTTCATCGTGGGGATCTTCTATCCTAGAAGATCCCTACGGTTCGTTCATGTTCCACTTTTTTAAAAGATTTTAACCGGGATTAAGAAGATCCCGAGGTCAATTAACTGGATTATCACCAAGGGCCTAAATTGAGAGACATTCTGTGACTTGGTCGTTCACCCCGTCGATAGTTTAGTAGGCATTATGTACTCTGACAAAAAAGTAAAAACTAAGTATACTAAGATTTTTGATGTAGTTCTCAATTTTATGTTTGAGGTGAGTGCTATCAACCACAGCTTAGATGGAACGAAGCAATCACATCGTCGTCCTCCATTACTTTAGCACTGAGGGCTTTTGAGATATGTCAACTTATTAAAAAATACCCAGCATACCGCCGTGGGAATTCAGGGGCTAGAAAACTTCTTAAGGGGTATCAAAACGGAATCCTATATTACGTTTTGCGAATAACTCTACGCCACATCCAACCCTACTGAGGTTTAGAGAGCGATCAGAGCTTACCCCAACTGCTCCCGGGGCACCAATATTAATGCTAGCAACAATCCCTCCGATGTGGACATTGGGGTTCTTATTGATGCACATATCCGCTGATGCACCCCTCCCCCGGCCCGCACAGATTGCTATTCTTGTTAATCGGCATTCTTTTCAAATATTTCTCATTCAATCGATTCTTGTTTCCTGGGGGAAAACATCACGAGCTCGAACGCGGGGCAAAGCAAACTGTCCATTTGGAGTTTCGTAACCAAATATACTATTTCTGTAGTAAAATCTACCTTAGGAAAAATTATTTGAGGAATTTTTCAACTATACAAAAATATTAGAAGTAGTTATAATCTAACATAACATGAATGACTAAATTTGTCTGTAAAATTACTATTCTCTGTAGAGACATGCATAGTTGGGTGCACACAAAAATATGTGATTTTGAATTTTGCAAACGCCAAAACCTAAATTTCTTTCGTTTTGTGAAAACATACAGCCATAAATTTTATTTTATTTCAAAAAACACTGATCCATTATTTTTTATAAAAATATTAAGGCCAAAAACTTCTTTCTTCCCTAACAAGTATTTATTATTTATTAAGGAATAAGCTCTAAATTTTATGTTTAAAAAATGTTTGAAAATATTCTCTGTTTTACCATACGAAAATTTGTATTATTTCATAACAATTAAATTAATTACAATTAATTGTCCGAAAATGGCCCCTAAACATTTCTTTCCTGAAATAATATGCACAACAAATTTTTTAACATACAATCAGAATTCGCTACATAAGAAATAAAATAAAAAATATTTATACCGGGTGATAGGAAAAAAATGAATTGCGAAATAAACAAAAATTACACATTTTTTATAGTTTAAACATTTCTATAGTACTTAAAAATGTCTTATTTTTGGCAATTACAAATTTAATCAAATGAACAAGCAAATCGCTAAGCAAAACTTATAGGGTAATTCCGTGAGAGATGTCGCGCCGGGTGAGATGCCACACTCTACATCTCATATAGTCACTTTGTAGTCGTGTTATTCAATGTGGCTTTGTCTTTTGTGACGTGAACATACAAGTAAATGCCATATTTTCATTATTATTTACCAAAATACTATTATTTACGGTTATGTGCGTCCGGTCGCGTCGCGGAGACTCGAACATTTTCAGCGCTTGCTTTCAAAGTCAATTTTTTAGTTGAATTCACGCGAATTTTTATCAACAAAAACCTTTCTTCAGCAGTTTGATCCTTCTAGAAAGCATTCCGATCACGTGCACCGTCATCGATGTTTTTAGTGGAAAATTCCCGGTTGCGGCATAGTTGAATTTTCAACATAAAAATACGAATTTTCAACCAAAAAGGATAACTTCAACTAATAAGGATAATTCAAAATGTTGAATTTCCATAAAAATAATTAAATTTGGTTGTATATTTAGCCAAAAAAGATCAAATTTTGACCTAATGAGATGAATTTTCAACCAAATAACCCTTTTCAGTCAAGAATTAAAAAAATGTTTCAGTAAATCGTTAAAGATTTTTTACCAGCAAGTTAAATTTCAACCAAATAGGTATATTTTCAACCCAAAAAGACGAGTTTTCAAGCAAAAATTATGAATTTTGAAAATTAATTTTACATTTTCATCAAAATAACTAAATTTTCAACCAAATAAAATTGTTTTGTCCAAAAAGCAGAATTTTCAACCGAAAATAGCTTTTTTTACAAATTGGTCAGGTGCGGTATCTCACCCGGACATGGGGCAAAATTTTCTCAGCATCTTTCTCGGCGTCATTTCTAGCAATTCAAATCAAGAACTATACTTTTAATGATTTTAGCTGAAAATTAAATATCAATGAGTTTCTTTAAATGTTTAAATATGAATAATAAATCTCATTTTCTAAAGGAATGATATGATAAATAAAAAGAGATTAGGATCACATTTAAACCTATCAAAAATAGATTTATTCGCCAAATTAAAGAAATTACATATAATGACAAGTAGAAAAAACCCGTTTATGAGTTAAAAAATTTAAAATTAGCTTAAAATTAAAAGATACATCATTTTATTTCATTTAATAAATCACACATTTTCCACTCTTCCAAACAAGAATTTTTAATCAATCTTAAAATTAAAGCCGTATAAATGACGCAGCATGGAAAGAGGGAGAGAGAGATACTTCAAAACTGTCTTCAGGTTTGTCCAAAACACTCGAATTAATCTTATATTTTTTTAAATCATTTCATTAAAATTCGATGCACGGCGATCATTTTCTATGAGATTTTCGCTAAAAAGTTTGGTAAAATTGCGCAAAGGAAAACCACCGCACATATGATACAAGAACATAATACAAAACTGACCACACACATCCGAAAAGGAACTTTGTAACTCATCTGTGTTCCATCGGAATAGGGTACAGTTTCCTCACAGACGATAAAGATGTTGAGGAATAAGAGGCGGTAG